>APFE031369168.1:20578-61478 GCA_000404065.3 Pinus taeda
AAATAATAATTAACTAACATAAAGGGATGGTAAGCTTAAACATATAATGGGTTAGTTGAGAAAGAAAAATAATATCATAATCAAAATTATGTTAAATATTAATACATAATAAAAATAATAATTAACTAACATAAAGGGATGGTAAGCTTAAACATATAATGGGTTAGTTGAGAAAGAAAAATAATATCATAATCAAAATTATGTTAAATATTAATACATAATAAAAATAATAATTAACTAACATAAAAAAGATGGTTATGGTAAGCTTAAACATATAACTATAGTTTAATATAATTTAATATGGTATTTTAGTATATTTCTTATTATTATTCGTTCTCAAGAATGCAATTTATAATGTTTAAGTTTGTAAAATCAATATTGGTTTTTCATGAACAGAAAATTCCATTGCCAGTGGCCGGAATGCCCACGGCTTTTTCCTTGCCGTGGGCGGATAACGCCTGCTTTAATCTCCCTTAAAATAAACATCCACTCTCACGAAATTCTCTTAATGGACATTCATTCGAAGTCGTCCACCTCTACACCATCATATTTATGTATTAACATTTCCGTAATTTTATATATTAAAGTTATGCATCTGTTTTTTAATTATAATGACAACGACTTGACAATGTTGAACAGGTCAGCCTGATCTCTTCTTTATATAAAAGTGGCGGCTATAAAAATCGTCGCAGAAAAATGAAGTTTTCCATATTGCTATGGAAACCACTTCTTCGTTACATGCGCTATTTCTCCGCGTCCGTAACAGACATTCCTGATCATTGATTGCCAACCCGACTTTACTTTATCTTTGCTTTTAACGTGGCAGCCTAACACTTCTCCTCGACACCTCAGGCACCACATATCTTCATTTTGTTTTGATCAGGTGCTTACAGTCATCATCCAATGGTCCATTATTGCTTCAAACAGTACCTGTCCATTAAGGATAAATGGACTACCTGGTTTTTGTTTACCCGAGTGGAGAAAATGTGGATCATGAAACCGCAGGTACTGCATTGAAAGTTAATTAGTTGGGAGAGTATAAAGGAAGGAGGACATCAGAAGCTGCAGCCTCATTCTGCATTGACAACTTGTAGTAGGATAGGGAAGATTTGGAGGTTGTTGCCAATTTTCTGATCAATGGGGAAGCTAATTGAGAAAGGAAAACCCTATGTAGCAATGATATCCCTGCAGTTTGGATATGCAGGCATGACTATTATCAGTAAGGTCGCTCTTAACAGAGGGATGAATCACTTTGTGCTTGTAGTGTACAGGCAGACCGTGGCTACCGTTGTTCTTGCTCCTTTTGCTTTCTTCTTTGAAAGGTATTCTATTTGGTTTTTCAATATGTAGGTAAGTGATTATGTTTGAGAGTGTGGGTTTTCATAGTTCAAGTTAATATAGGATGATATATGGTTATTTTTGAAAAAAATGTGTACTGTTAATAACATTTCTAGTGGATGTTTTACCTGAAGATGAGTGGAACGTCATTAGTAATCCACATTTTTTCACTAAGAAACAAATTATGATGAGATGGAGTAATCATGCGTTTCAACTTTCAGCTGACTTCAATGTATTGCAGGAACGTTAGGCCCAAACTGAAGTTTTCCATATTCTGCCAAATTTTTGTACTGGGTTTGTTAGAGTACGTGTTATTTCACAATTTCACGCCTTCTACTTCTCCTCACAATTTCATGTCAATTTTAGTTTGGATTGATTTTATTTAAGAATAATTTAAAATGGATAACTCTGGTTCGTCGGATCTCAGAAGATCACATAATATTCTGAAAATCTAAAATTTAAATAAGAATACATATGGGAAAATTATTTTAAAATGTTTTTAATTCAATCCATGCTTGCAGGCCAGTAATGGATCAGAATTTCTATTACCTAGGTTTGAAATTGACTTCTCCAACCTATGCAGTTACATTGATGAATATTCTCCCTGCTATGACTTTTGTTATGGCTCTTCTCTTCAGGTAATCGCATCATTGCTTCTTTCAAATTGGTTTTTTCCCTCTCTTCAGATAATCTCATCATTGCTACTTTCAACTTACTTTTTTCCCTCAGAATTTTTTGTAATTGAGTTATTCATTATTTTGGTCAGTTTTATCAGGTTTCCATCAGGTTTCCAGATTTTGACAATATTTGAAATCTAACCAACATAAACAAACTTGAGCAATTAACTCAGTTTTAATTTTGATCAAATAAATACTTTAGTTTATTCTTTTGATGGAAATTCCTTATTTGTGTAGAATGGAGAGCTTGAATATCAAAAAGCTACGCAGTCAAGCAAAGATAGTGGGAATGATAGTGTGCGTAGGTGGGGCAATGCTGATGACATTATACAAAGGTCCTATTCTTCAGATGCATTGGTCTTTACATCAGGGTTCCAAGGATAACCACACATCTGCTGCAGCAGCTGCCAGTGACAGTAAAGAGTGGATGATAGGCACCCTTCTCATACTTGCAGCCACTCTTTCTTGGTCTGCCATGTTTATCCTCCAGGTCATCATTTGACATCTTTGTTCCCCAATCCCAAAATACAGATGATGAATTGACATCCGCAAATTAACAATTTTGAATGTGCAGACTGCAGTGCTGAGGAAATATTGTGCTCCACTATCCGTGGCCACCTTAATATGTTTTCTGGGAGCGTTACAGGGAACCGTTCTCGGCGTAGCTCTTGTACGTGAACCTTCCCAATGGGCATTAAGATGGGACATCAACCTTCTCACTGCGGTCTACAATGTAAGTTTGGCTATTTCTTTTTTTCTAAATTCAGAGTTGGATTCAAGAATTGGAGTTGGGATATATACCGTGAATATATTAATATTGTTGGGTGCAGGGAGTGGTGGGGTCAGCAATTGCATATTACGTACAAGGTTTGTGCATGCGCTTAAAAGGGCCTGTATTTGCCACAGCATTCAGTCCGTTGGAGATGATAATTGTGGCGGTTATGGGCTCTATCATTCTTTCCGAGCATATCTCTGTGGGCAGGTTCGTTTATGAATTCTTTTTCAACCCTTCAGTTTTTTATTTCTCTTTTTTGGCAAATTTAGGATGGTTATAGGTTCTAACGGCACTGAATACAGTGTGGTGGGAGGAGTAATGATCGCTGTAGGGCTATACGCTGTTCTATGGGGAAAGGCGAAGGATAGCAAGTTGATGTCAACGGATCAAAATTGCTCGGAGGTGCACCCCAAGTCTCAAGAAATTGTTCATGAAAATGAAAGTAAATTGGGTGACATAGAAGCGGCCTCTGAGCAGCTAGTGACTGAGGGACCCTAACCTCATGAATTCAATGGTGGAGATACGACTATTTTTATCACTGAAAACGACAATACAAAAATGTAAACGTCGTTGTCAACGAGTGTTTGCAACAGCGGTTGCAGTTTAGGTGGTTAAAAATAAGCAATCGGAGAAACATGAAGTTCCCAGAGTTCTCCTGAGCCCCGTCCATGGAATTTTGAACAAAGGATTTGAAGTGTTAATAGGTTATGAGCTGCCTTCCTTGTTTGTTTCCGTGCTCTTATGCAAATACTTTCTAGGGTATCAATTCAATATCAATGATATTGTTTTTTATTTATAACGTAGATTAGTTATTTATGTGAAGAGGGTTTAGTTTATAGAAGTTATTTTGGTGAATTAAATTATCTTTAAAATACGTCCAAATTCACACACATCCCACATCCCACTGTAAGTTGATCATTTTCCTCCCATCAAAAAGGAGCTGGCCTATCCTACTCTCATCCTCACAACATAAATAAATATGTGTTACCATTTTCATCGCTTTCCAGGGAATCTATTCCCGTTTTGTCCTGAGGGTTATGAATACTCCTCACGCAATAAATAAATACGTATTACCATTTTCATCATTTTCATCTCTTACCATGAAATTTAATACAGTTTTCTGGCGCCGATGATGAATATTTAAATTTATTTATATATTAAAAATTGGTTTTAAATAACTAAATTTTATAATTTGTTTGTAAAATTCTATTTTATTATCCAATTTTATTAAAAAGGTGAAACCATCCCAACTTAAAAGGTTACATATTTAAGCCATAGGTTACATATTTAAGCCATAGGCATTTATTGGAATCGGTCATTTTAATTTTCTTGCTAATTTTTTGATTAAATTTTTAAAATTGAAATATGTTATATATTCTGGTAAGCCATTACATCAATACATGCAATTCACATCATTAACTTTTTTGCATATCTATATCACATATTTAAACCATACTTCAATTAATTTTTAGAAAACATGATTAAAAAATTACCATGTCATTTGTTAATTGCTAACTATCAAAATTAATACAAAATAAAAAGATATAAAAAGATGAACCAAACTAAAAAACAACTCAGCAATTAAATATTTACAAAATTATAATGAAAATTTAATATTCTACACTACCAAATTGATAATCACTTATCTATCATTAACCATTAATACATATAATGAGAAAAATCATCCTGCTAAAATTATGAAATTTCTTTCATCCTCTGTTGTTAACAACGTGGCACCCAGGCTTTTCGAATGCCATCCCCTTCCCATTAAAAAAAATCAGGCTCTATTGAAAACTACAAACAATCAACTACAACAACTTCGCACCGGGTTATGAAATGCTCTCGAGTTCAATAAAATCCAAAAAACTACATTTGGGTTATGAAATGCCCTCGAGTTCAATAAAATCCAAAAAGCTACATTCAACATATCTAGGAGATAGGTTTTCTATAAGCAAGATTTTGCTTAGGAACATTCTGGGTCATATGAATGCCTTCTATCGGCAGCTTGCCACAAGGAAGATTAAGATGGATCATAATGCTAAAGTAAAGATCATATTTGAAGCGAAGATGAGAACGATGATATTCTTACAGTCTCTAGCCTTCTATATTTTTTTGAAGATTAAGATCGATCATAATAGGGAAGAGAGATCATATTTGAAAAGCCATAGTTGGAACATCCAGCTAATGGGGTTGAGACACCCAACTAGACTACAACAGTCAGGCGAGCTGAATCCATATAGGTTTGGTTGCAATCTAAGTTCACTGTATGTGAAATCTTACTGTATTTTCCTGATTGAATACAATTTTTTGAAGTTATATTTCAATGTTTCTTTCCACTCTTAAGTATTTTTTCGATATAGAAATAGCTTTTGAAAAATTTCCTTTTGAAATAAAAAAGATATTGACTCTATGAAGATGATGTTGAGAATGGAATATAAGGATCTGCACACCTTCCTCATCTTTTTTGCAATAAAGAAGATACCCTAATTAGTGATTTGTGATGGAGTAAGTCTAGACGAGAATAGACGAACTGATTATCAATTTATTCAAAGGTTCTTTATAAATAATACTTAATTTTGTAACGAACTGTTAAATTGTTAGTCAAATAGTAATTGAATGGTGGATTTACTTGAGAATGAAATATAAAGTTTCTGCGCAGCTCGCTGGACTTCCCTTCAATGAAGATGGTACCTATTGGTAGTGCTTTGTGTCACTATAGCAGGATTTGGCCAACATTTTTTTTTAAGGGTTCCTACAAATAATGTTTAGCCTTCTAATTAAGTGAGTCAAATTGTAATTATAAGGTGGGTATTTACGTGAACTTGATGTTTTTTTTAAAATGAAGAATATATTCTAATGTGTGTTCTGTGTAGTAAAGGTATATATGGTGCTTTGTGTGAAGAGTAATAGCAGGATTTGGCTATTATTTTTTGTTAGGGTTTCTACAAATAATGTTTAGCTTTGTAATTAAATGATTAAAATTGTAATTATAAAGTAGGTATTTATTTGAACTTGATGATTTTCTCTAAAATAAGAATATACTATAATGGGTGCTCTGTGTCATAGAAGGCATATATGTTAGATGATCCAAAAATAAATTATTATAGTAAGTTATAAAGTTGGAATAAAATAATTATTAATTTAAGAAATTAAATTAATTATTATTATTTGAGAACATTTAATTATTTAAAGTAGACATTTAGAAATAGTGTATTGTTGTAACAAGATATGACTATCCAAAAGTGTCGTATCTTAGGCTCTATTTTAGGAGATTTGTTACCTAGTTGTTTTGAATAGCATTTATTGTAAATGGACACTTGTTATTTAATAAATGATCCATAATTAGAGGTAGTTAGGATATCAAGCTTATAAATAGCTCATTGCAAGACTGTTTGGTTGTTCACGTAAAAAATCTTGCAAAATCAAATTATGTAATTATTTTTTTCCGATTAATAAAATTACGTGTCTGAGGACACTTCTGCCATTATTTTGGTATGAGAGCTCCAGTAATACTATAGTTGATGTGACGAAGAGATTCCAACTCTACAAGTTGATGTGAGGAAGAGATTCCAGCTCTACAATTTTTTGGAAAACTCCATTGAATTGTTCCGTGAATGATTAGGAAATTTTAAATTTTCTTTGAATTGAAATGTTGGGTCAACCTCTCTCAAACTCATTCCATCTCTACAATTTTTTGGAAAACTCCATTGAATTGTTCCACGAATGATTAGGAAATTTTAAATTTTCTTTGAATTGAAATGTTGGGTCAACCTCTCTCAAAATCGATGGATAACAATTAAAGTTTTTGACCCAACCGCCCAGTTGTGAGTTTTGGCAAGACTTCTTGCAAGAGCATGGATGCAATATTCCACATCTGTGTGAGACCTTTTGCAGTAAAAATAATTAAGATATGTTTTTTTGGTTGGCCGCTCAACATGATTTGTGGTCTTCACAATAGCAATGTCTAGATCCTTGTAATCATTGTTTACTTTGGCAAGACTATCTCTTGTTGTATCTTTCAGTACACCTCTGTGAAATGGCTACTGAATTGAAGCAAAACCTAGGAGGAAGTCACCTTATTTGTACCTGAAATTACAAGAGATGTGGTCCATTACGTTTTAGCAGAAAGTGATCCATTAAACAACGCTGAGGAAGTATAAATGGCAAGCGGTAATTTAAATGGTAGCCTAAAACAAAGCCTTCATGACAACAATTTCGCAAAGAAATCAGCCTAAGAGGAAGTCACCTTATTAGTCCCTGCCATCTTGCAATGGCCAGGGACTATAGTAATCCAAATGTCCTGGGATAGCATTAATCTTAACCGCTATGCTATTTATTTACGGTGATTATTAGTCCTTGAGCAAAGTTTGCAAATGCGAATCGTTGGGTAACCAAGTTGGCCATCTTATTTGGCCTCTTCCCGAGGCGGAGGAGGCTAGACCATAGTTTATTTTGTTTTAAACCTGTTTATTAGTCCCCGCGGTCAAGGAGTTGTTCCTATTAATGTCAATATTTGTTTGAATTTGATTGAATCTGTTTCAGCATATTAGCAGGTTGTTTGAGGGTTTGAGCATAGTGGCTCATTTTGGCAGGTGTTGTGCTCATTTTGGCAGGTGTTGTGGTCTTGTGCATGCAGGTGCTGTAGTTGGCCGTGCTGCGGGTGTTTTGTTGGCTATGTTTATCTTCACCAGCTCCTTTTGACTTCAAATTATATCAATTTGATGGGACCCTTTGTCTGATGCGGCTCTCTGTAGGAGCCATAAATAGTCCGATATAATTTCTCCTACATATAGGTTCAGGCTACTCTGAACGGCCTCACTCAAAGGTGACTCGGTGGGGTTGCTTAGTTAATGGCAGCATTCACATCCCATGAGAGTGCCCTACAGGGGCGAACCAAGAGGAGAGCAGTTATGGCGCGTAGCGAGCATTCCTGGGTAGCGAGGGATCCGGGTTGCTTTCAGTTAGTCCGATCTCAGCCATTCCAAACATTGTCTAGCAGAGCAGGTGGTTTTACACGTTTGAAGTGGTCGTAGTAGATGCCAAGCCTGCTGCTCAGTCAGTATGGGCACAGCAGCTATATGGACCCCTCCCTTTCGTTTATAGATTGGGGGAGGAACGAAAGAATCAAAATGCCCTTGCTTTTATCCTCTGGTTGGGTACCTTGGGGAGGCTCCCTGTCTGTAGATTTTACTTGTAGCCCTAAACTAGAAACCCTCTATATCCTCGAACCCCTCACTCTCTTTCCTGCCCTAGATATCGACTAGCACTTCTGGTTCACTAATGGGAAACAAATCATGCCGTTCATTCTAAGTGTTCAGTTTCATTGGTGACAACCTCCCTCACTAACAAACTCGGGATGGTTTCTGGCATAAAGCGTCCATCAAATAACAGAAAGTGGGAGTAGTCTTGATAGGATTATTCGTAAGATGGGTATGAGTACTCAGAGGTAACTTCGATTGGGCTGCCCGCTAACTGAGGTAGGCAATCTGTCTTAAAGAAGAAGATTGGCAGGGTGAAGAATGATTGATTCTATTAGCCAAAGGCGTAGGGTAGTCAGATCAAAGGCTTAGCGCCAGAGAAGGAGGTAGCCAATATTGGCAAGTCTAGAATAGAAGAAAGAGTGTGGGTTTGCAGACAGCGCTCCCTTTTGATACTCACCCGCCTGAATGACAATTCACCATAGTCTTTGGGCAGGAGGCTTCGGTCATACTACAACTCGGGCACGAGAGCTATGGCTTTGCACCACGGATCCTTGAGACAATTCGACAATCGGGCATGAGTTTCACTTCATTGCGCAGGGGTTGCCAAATAACAGGAGGGACTATGCTGATCAAGCCAGCACAATTTGGCATTTCCATGGAGAATGTCATCTCGGCTCTGTGATTAACGAGAGTTATCAGGTAAAAGGAATTGATGTTATGCTTGTTGTATCGTAGGGCTAAGGGTCAAGGAGAGGGTTAAACAGCAGGGCATGGAATTTATGCCAGCAGCTAAGGTAGCAAAAATAGCAATGGCGGTGACATCTGTTACGTGAGCGTCGACATCTGTTGGGCCATCACCTAAGGTAAGCTAGTGCGAGGCTGATTTGATGGAGGTTAAGTAAGTTAGGTCATTTGTACGTGTTATTCATTCCATTCTAGATTATGCATGTAACGTCCGCTACATGTAAGTTACTTTTCTTGTTATATAATAAAGTTAGAAATGATTTCGTGGTTAGCTCGCTTCCACTTTTCCTTTTGCTTCAGCTCTGCTACATTGGTCTATTTTAGGTACTGTTTATGTTATTGCATTGTTTTGATATATTTTAGCGTCTGCAGGGTTTCGGTTTTTTACATAGGGTGTGTATGATTTAGTCCTTGGCAATGTTTTTTTTTTTTTTGTCTGTGAACAAATACGGTTGCGAAAAATATTCCCTTTTTGTGAATCTCTGTTTCTGCTGTGAATATGGTTATTGATACGTTGGCTAGGGTTTTCATTTGCATTGTGTCTTTGTAGTTGTTAATTGCATTTTTGCTGCCAATTTTGCAATGGAGAGGAAATAGTTTAGTTGTTCATTGCATTCGTCTAGGAGAGGATTTGGCTGAAATTACTTTCGCTATTCAGTTTCAAATTCAACCCTTACCAAGATTCTGTGTTGGAAATGCCCTAGATGTTTAGGAAGTACTTCTGCAACGGGCATGTAATGGCCCGAACATACTGACTTACCTTACTTCCAGCGAAGGGCTCATACAGAGCTCTTTACCTTTATTGAGGTAAGGCTGGGGTCAATGTTTTATTGCTTGCTTCACTGTTTGACTATATCGTCAGGGCATTCACAGTAGAGCTATATAGGGGAGCCAATGCCTGTATGGGATAGGGTTTCTCCTATTGTCAGGGCATTCACAGTCACTGTTTGACTATATCGTCAAGGCATTCACAGTAGAGCTATATAGGGGAGCCAATGCCTGTATGGGATAGGGTTTCTCCTATTGTCAGGGCATTCACAGTAGAGTGGCCCAGGCTATTTGGACTGCAATGTGGAGTTTTTAGAAATCACAAGCAAAAGCATCCTCAGCCTCAATGAAAATGTTAGCATGCTAGCCTTGCTTATCCCCAATGCCAGCCTGAGAAGTTATTCAGTTCACCCTGTAATTTTTGTCTTTATGTTCCTTTTCTGTCACGCTTCAATGCCTCTAAAGCATCCCTACAAGCTAGCTATTAAACTCTTGATGTTTGCATTTTCTGTCTATGTGACAGTCAACAATCTCAGGCTTACCTCGTCAAGATTATATGTCCAATGCTTGAAGTTTTGTGTAAAGGATGCCAACCATTTTAATGTTAAGGCTGTTGTTTTATTTTGTTAAACAAGAGGCTTAATCTTAGTCTATACGAACTGCTACTTATATCTGCCTTTTCCTATATATATAGGTGATGTCTATTTTCCTCTATTCCCTATGATTCCCATAGGTCATTCACCAAATACACGCCTAATATAGGAAGAATTGGCATATCAATAGGTATACTACTTCCTTATCTCCATAATAGTATTGATTAAATTAGCTTGTACAGCTTGCCTACTGTGAACTAAGAGCTTTTTCCTTTATTGAGGTAAGGCTGGGGTCAATGTTTTATTGCTTGCTTCACTGTTTGACTATATTGTCAAGGCATTCACAGTAGAGCTATATAGGGGAGCCAATGCCTGTATGGGATAGGGTTTCTCCTATCGTCAGGGCATTCACAGTAGAGCTATATAGGGGAGCCAATGCCTGTATGGGATAGGGTTTCTCCTATCGTCAGGGCATTCACAGTAGAGTGGCCCAGGCTATTTGGACTGTAATGTGGAGTTTTTAGAAATCACAAGCAAAAGCATCCTGAGCCTCAATGAAAATGTTAGCATGCTAGCCTTGCTTATCCCCAATGCCAACCTGAGAAGTCATTCAGTTCACCCTGTAATTTTTGTCTTTATGTTCTTTTTCTGTCACGCTTCAATGCCTCTGAAGCATCCCTACAAGCTAGCTGTTAAATTCTTGATGTTTGCATTTTCTGTCTATGTGACAGTCGACAATCTCAGGCTTACCTCGTCAAGATTATATGTGCAATGCTTGACGTTTTGTGTAAAGGATGCCTTAATCTTAGTCTATACGAACTGCTACTTATATTTGCCTTTTCCTATATATATAGGTCATATCTATTTACCTCTATTCCCTATGATTCCCATAGGTCATTCACCAAATACACGCACTTCCGTCTCCATCACTGCAGGTGGTTCTATATAAGGATTTGGGCGGGGTGATGTCTGTCAAACAGACGTTGGATTGGTACATTCAGGCTTACCTCGTCAAGATTATATGTCCAATGCTTGAATTTTTGTGTAAAGGATGCTAGCCATTTTAATGTTAAGATTGTTGTTTTATTTTGTTAAACAAGAGGCTTAATATTATAGACAGGGTTATCGCTTGAGATAGTCTACAAGAAAGGGTGGCCCTTTCATTAGTAACTGCTATAACAGGAAGCCTAAGGCTTAAGACTATCCAAGATCACAGGGCCAACCCTTTATTAGATAAATTCATGTTATGACCATTGTTTTTGTTTGACTAAATAAGAGCCTTGATAATACAGAGTCCAGACAAGGTTATCCCTGGAAATAGCTTACAAAAATTGGCTGCCTATTCATCTATAACTGCTATAATAGGAAGTCTGCGGCCTAATATTATACAAGATAACATAGTCAATCATTTAATTAGCTATTATGCTATGGACTTGCTAATAGCTAACTGATCAAGAGATGTCAAGTTTGATCACTACCTAATACTGATTGCTGGTTGGCCAAGGGGAATAGAAGCAATATGGTGTACAGGTTGTAGCTCAAATGACATAGGTAATAAATAGTGAAATGTAACTAGTTCAAATCCCATAGTAGTAAGATGAGCTATCTGTATGGGCTGTAATCTCGAGCATTATCAATAATACATAGGGTTTCATCTCTATTCTAACCATACATAAGCTATACGCATGATCTCTACTAATATAGTGTGATTTTATATTACTATAGAACCAAGCAGTGTATAAGCTATATTACTTATGGTGTTCATTCTACTTGATCTGATATGGAACTCATATGATACTAGCTCGATATAGTGTGATTACCATGGATTCATTGTAAAAAATCACTATAATTACATAAGATATGTTATATGCAGTTATAGAGCTTAAGTAGCTTACCTCCTCTCTTATATTGGAATAATGAAACAAGCGTATTCGTAATGATCGTTCGTAACTAGTAGTAATATCAGACATATTATTAAAATAACGTATAAAGATAACACAACCACTATGTTTCACATAATGTAATGGGCTTGATTAGGTTATCACTATAGCTTAAGACTCTGAGTAATAAACATAATAGCAATCACAGTCATAAGTATAGGAAACAAGTGTAATCAGCCTGATCTGGAGTTGTAAGCACTGTACTAGTTATGTAGAAAGCTTTGGTAACTAGTGTGTAAAAGGACTGTTACTTGCTGTCTAAGCTCTTATAAGTGCTAGTTGTGTTAAAGGTTTATAGTGTTTATTATAAATATACTTGTAATCAATAAGCATCCACATGTGCTACACTACTTTTGAGGTTCTCCAGTTGCTGTGTTTTTCCATCCAACTCTTTTGCAACCTCATCTCTGCACTCATCTTTTAATCTATTATTTGCTTGAAGTTTTGCAATCAAGGCACTCATGAATTTGATCCTGGTCTCTAAGACTACTTGGTCAGTAGCATTGATTTTCTCTTTAAGATGGGATTTAGGTAATTTGACAATACCTTCGGCTTTGGCCCCATACTCCAAGGTGCCAATTGTTTTTTGAATGTCTTTTGGATCAGTGCTTGAACATAGAATCATCAATATCCTAGATTCATCATCTTCGAAAGAATCCTGAAAAAGAAGAGAAGTTTACAAAACCCTCCTATTGGAAATGAATAAATGCATTGGTCTAGAAGACAGGCATACCTGGAGAAGCATGGTGAGTTTATTGTCCCTGTAGGAAATGTAGCCATCCCCATCTACTATAGCCTCAACAACCCTTTTCAATGCCCCATTCCCTTGATTTATTTTACTTGTCTGATATGGGCTATTTAAGCTTAAACAAGAGGCTTAATATTACAGACAGGGTTATCGCTTGAGATAGTCTACAAGAAAGGGTGGCCCTTTCATCAGTAACTACTATAACAGGATGCCTAAGGCTTAAGACTATCCAAGATAACAGGGCCAACCCTTTATTAGATAAATTCATGTTATGACCATTGTTTTTGTTTTACTAAATAAGAGCCTTGATAATACAGAGTCCAGACAGGGTTATCCCTGGAAATAGCTTAAATAAATTAGCGGCCTATTCATCTGTAACTACTATAACAGGAAGTCTGAGGCCTAATATTATACAAGATAACATAGTCAATCCTTTAATTAGCTGTTATGCTTTGGACTTCCTAATAGCTAACTGATCAAGACAAAAGACAAGAAGATAAGGATAAAAAAAAAACCAACCTGGAATGCATGCCAAACATACAATTGATGTATTCAGCTCAGAGTCTGATATTTGACAATTGATCCCTAGGGCCTAGACAATGCTCTTCTGAACAAGGCTTTGATATGAATAATTGAACCCTAGACAAAGTTCTTGAGATTCAGGATCTGATATCCAATGATTGGCCCCTAGATTATATTTACTGGATGATTTCTATCTATACTATAAAGCTGGCCAAAAGCCACAAAAGATATTATTTGTCTATTCAACAATTTATCCCTAGGCAAAGTTCTTCAGATTCAGGCTTTGATATCCAACAATTGGCGTGTAGTTTAGATTTACTAGATGATTGCTATCTATAACATAAAGCTGGCCAAAAGCCAGGAAAGATATGTTTGGGTTCTGGCTTGGACAAATTAGAAGTCTCAAGGAGGGGCGGCTTTATTTTACACACAATGATGACAGAGTCATTTCACACTCTGCTTTATTTGGCCGAGAAGCATTTACCTTTGGACAAGATGCCAAGTGTCTGTGCTCAATAGAGATCTTTAAGTTCAAAACATTATTCTCACATTCTAACACTTGTGTCCATATACATTCCTTGTTCTTCAGCACAAGATTTTCAGGAATACCTTCACACAGGTCATATTAATGCAGATTTGGGCAGTTGTAGAGGATTGCAAAGCCCTGGTCTTTAGGCTCAGGGTAATAAACTTACAAATACCATTACCAATGGCCCCGAGAGATTTTTTGTACCATTATTCAAGAGGGAGACTAGGCTTTCTTACCCAGTTTCGGACAAACTAATGCTTCCTTATGCATATTAAAATTATGTTTCCATGGCTACATATAGAAATTATAATAATCACCACAGTAATTGATAACTGCAAAATTTTGTTCTTGAGGTAGAGAATCACATGTGGAATTGGAATTGGAGTATTTTGGAATTTTTGTTTTCTGAGCTATAAGCTTTAAGAACTAAGTGGCTTTCTTCTCTGATTAGTCATTCAAGAACTAGATATTCATATAGTAAATTTGCTTTCTCATTTCATTTTAAAACTAAGTTGTATTTCTTCATTTCACTTATTAATTTTAAGCTGTATTTAACTGGTCAGTGGAATGATATACATTTACAATCACTGGTCCTAAGGTACAGCAGGTTCTTTTTTGTCTTTGGCAGTGGTATTTTGAACTCTGATATCAAAACTCTGCATTGGATCTTATCCGACATAAACAGTCTAAGCAGCTCAGTAGACATTTCCAGTCCCAAAGGTACACACAATGACTCTCTGTTCTATATGCATTTGCATTGTTCAAATTGCTATTATTAAAAACGAACCTGAGCTAGTGCATGAAGTAATTTAAAAAGAGTAGTTTTATAAAGATTATTTCCTATACCTAACAACAATTTTATGAAGTCTTTGCTATACCATAGAGCTAACTTCTTTTACGAGTCCGGGTTGGGAGATGTCTCCTTTTTCAAGAAAATGACCAAACAAGGTAGCATAAAACCTTTAAACCCTATTAGTTTGACTTTACCACAGAAAAAGTTCTTAGTAGTGTGACAGGATAGACCTGTATAACTAATGATTGAAATAAAAAAATTAAACTTCAAGTTGATTTCCCTCCTTTTCTCCAAGAACATCTTATGAGTTTAATGCCATGAACTGGAAGTGTGAATTTTAGCCATAAGCTTGAGAAGAACTGGAAGTAACATCTTATGAGTTTAATGCCATGAACTGGAAGTGTGAATTTTAGCCATAAGCTTGAGAAGAACTGGAAGTATGAATTTTGGTCATAAGCTTGAGCAGAATTTTTGTTTTTTGAGCTATAAGCTTGAGAAGAATTTTCGTTTTTGAGCTAAGTAGTCATTTAAGAACTAAGTGGCTCGTTTTTGAGCTAAGTAGTCATTCAAGAACTGGATATTCATATAATATATTTGTATTCTTATCTGATTACTTTTTTGAACTACTTACTCATTCAAGAACTAAGTGGCTTTCTTCTCTGATTAGTCATTCAAGATTACTTTTTTGAACTAAGTAGTCATTTAAGAACTAAGTGGCTTTCTTCTCTCATTAGTCATTCAAGAACTAGATATTCATACAATAAATTTTCTTCCTCATTTGGTTTTAAAACTAAGTTGTCATTCAAGAGCTAAGTGGCACCCTCTTAAAACTCTCTTTTTCTTTTCTCAAAATATATTTCGAGTTTTGAGTCCTACTTCAATGCCATGAAATGGAAGTATAATTCTTATCTGATTACTTTTTTGAACTAAGTAGTCAATTTCTTCAATTTGACATGAGTGTAGATGTGATGTGACAAGACACAAAATTGTATGGCTGAGCAACTGTGTATTTGTTACCAATTGCCCGATCTTCAAAGTGAACATCTTTGTAATTAATCTTGTATTGGTCAGCTACAGTGGATTGGTTTTCTTGACAGTGGTATTTCTTGATTTCACTTATTAATTTTAAGTTGTATTTGCATGGTTAGTGGAATGATATACATTTACAATCACTGATCCTAACATATAGCAGGTTCTTTTTTGTCTTTGGCAGTGGTATTTTGAACTCTGGTATCAAAATTGTGCATCAGCTCAGTAGACATTTCCAGTCCCAAAGGTACACACAATGACTCTCTCTTCTATATGCATTTGCATTGTTCAACTTGCTATTATGATTCTGTAACTTGTAATTACATTGCATGACTAAACATAATATTGCATTGAACATTTAGTCGTCATCATGTCTCCTATGTCTAAGAAACACAATTTGCAATTAGTCTTGCAAAAGCATCACTTATGTCATGTGGACAATTTCTCATATCTAATTGGAGACTGTTTATTCGATAGTTTAGAACTTTTGCTAGATTTCTGATACACATCAGTAGAGCTAAGAAAAGGAACAATAGAGTATTTTAGAGACTGTCTCGAAAAACAAGATAGAGAGGCAATTTTGTCTTATGAACATGAACTGCATGAAGTGTCACTTCAAGAAATGCATAACTTTAGCAACCGTGAAATCTATTTAGACAAAATGGCTAGATCTGCCTCAAACCATATACCCTTAGGATCTAGAGGTCTATGGGGAGATATTTTTTGTATCCATTGGCTCTCAAATTGGCTGAAAATTCCAATTAGGGTTTGGTCCAAAACAAAGATGAGAATTTATTTGCACTTCAATTCAAGTCTTACAACAAATACTCATGACATATTATTCCATGACGAGGATCCTCTGAATGGGCACTTCGAACCTTTGGTTCGTAGGCAGTCTACAATTGACTGTACCTTCCAACAACAAACCAATGCCTCATATGAACAAATGAAATTATGCAGTAAACAAGATAACATAGGAACACGTCTTCTTCCAAGTAAAGAAGATACAGGAAAAATAAAGATATCTCATAACATAGACACATGTCTTCTTGAAGCTAGAGAAGATACAAGTGATATAGAGATATCTCCTCCTAACGTTAAGACATCTGATGTAGCAACTATGACAAATACCGAGGATGTTATAATGTTTTATTCAGCGCATTCCTCAAAGAACAATACTAAAGCACAACTTGAAACAAAATGTCAATCTGTTGAAACTAAATTAAAACCATCATGTCATGTAAACAAGCACAAGAGAAGTGTATCTTTGCATGTGCTTAAGGACATTGCTCAGAAGGATTTGAAAAGACAAAAAATAGGCATTGACTATAACAAAATTACAATGAAACAACAAGAAGATGTTAGTCAGACACTGAGATTTCAGTCACTTAGAAACATGTCTACTATGTCTGAGGAACACAAGTTGCAATTACTCTTGCAAAAGCATCACTTATTTTGTGTGAACAATTTTGCATATCTAATTGGAGACTGTTTATTCGATAGTTTAGAACTTTTGCTAGATTTTCAATACACATCAGTAGAGCTAAGGAAAGGAACAATAGAGTATTTTAGAGACTGCCTTGAAAAACAAGATAGAGAGGCAATTTTGTCTTACGAACATGAACTACATGAAGAGTCACTTAAAGAAATGCAAAACATTAGCAATCGGGAAATCTATTTAGACAAAATGGCTAGATCTGCCTCAAACAATATACCCCTAGGATCTAGAGGTTTATGGGGAGATATTTTCTGTATCCATTGGCTCTCAAATTAGCTGAAAATTCCAATTAGGGTTTGGTCCAAAATAAATATGAGAACTTATTTGCACTTCAATTCGAGTCTTAAAACAGATACTCATGACATATTATTCCATGACGAGGATCCTTTGAATGGGCACTTCGAACCTCTCATTCATAAGCAATCAAAAATGCATTGTACCTTCCAACAAGAAACAAGCAACTCATATGAATAAATGAACTTATGCAGTAAACAAGATAACATGGAAACATGTCTTCTTCCAAGTAAAGAAGATACAAATATCTTTAGCTAACGCTAGAACATCTGATGTAGCAATCACAACAAATAATGAGGAGGTTGTAATGTTTCATTCATCTCATTCTTCAAAGAACAACACTAAAACACAATCTGAAACAAAATGTCAATTTGATCAAACTAAATTAAAACCATCTTCTCATTTAAACAAGCACAAGAGAGGTTTATCATTGCATGTGCTTAAGGACATTGCTCGGAAAAATGTGAAAAGGCAAAAAATAGGCATTCAATATAACAAAATTACAATGAAACAACAAGTAGTTCTAGAGAACACAAGAGATGTCAGTGAGACACTGAGATTTCGATCACTGAGAAACTTGAAAAAACATATTAGAACCAATGCACAAACAGAAATGGTAACTTCTCGTCCATTAGGCAAACAGACAAAAGTTCTAGAAAACAGAGCAGATGTTAGTGAGACACTGAGATTTCGATCACTTAGAAACTTGAAAAAACATATTAGAAACAACGCGTAAACAGAAATGGTAACTTCTCGTCCATTAAGCAAACAGACAAAAGTTCTAGAAAACACAGAAGATGTTAGTGAGACACTGAGATTTCGACCACTTAGAAACTTGGAAAAACATATTAGGAACAACGCGCAAACAGAAACTGTAAATTCTTGTCCATTAGGCAAATAGAGGAAACGTTTATCTTTGCGTTTGCTTAAAGGCATTATACGGGAAAAATTGAAAACACGGAAAATAATACTTGCATTCAACACAGCAACAATGAAACAAGAAATAGTCATAGAACACATGGACTACAATCCATTTGCAACAAGATCAAACGAGCTTTCAGCACAACCAAAGAAATCAAGAAAATCTAGCCTATCGATTCAATCAAGATCAACAAACAAATTAACGAAATTATCGAAGTTTGATCAAATATATCAAAGACAAATAACTGACACACCTATTTTCAATTGTTCATCATGTGAAAGAACCTTTTTCAAAAGAGACATTTTCTTTGTGGAACAAGCAAATCATACAAGACAAAATAAGATTAGGAAACTATCAACTAGTTTCGAGGATGTTAAATCTCGTGTTGAAAATCGCTACATTTGTAAACACTGCAAAAAAGAAATTGAACATGGAACAATTGCTAAATATGCAATTCCTGAACAAATAAAAAGAAACAATGCCACTAGAACACTCACACAACTCACTGAACTAGAAGAAAGACTAGTTGTATTAAGATTTCCCTTCTTGCAAATAAAAGAAATGGGCCATCGACATAAGAAGCCGCAACTAGGCTTAACTGGAGGAGTCATCAATGTCCCGACAAATATTTTTAGAATTCAATCTGCATTGCCCCGAATTATAAAAGACACTGACATGATTGTCGTTGTTCTCGACAAGAGTTTAAGATTCAAAAGTGCATATGCATTTGGTCGATTTAACATTCACAAAGTGATGAAAGCATTAAAACAATTATGCAAAAGAATGCTTTACAAGCTCGAGAACGCTCCCATAGATGACAATTGGAAAGAGGCATTCCTACAAAACCAAGAGGCATATCAAAGTTCAAGTGACATTGATGATAGCGAAGACGATAACCAAGAAAACGATGAACTAATGACAAAAACATTGGTCCATGGATTCATTGATGCACACACTGTCTATGACCTTGTAAATAAACAAATTAACATTGCACCTGCTGCTGGATACATGCCATTAGGAATCTTCAGAGATAAGTACTCAGAAGAAATGAGTTTTCCGTCGCTTTTCTATGGCAACAAACGCCCAGTTGACATCTCCAAAAACTTTACATATCAAAATATTTGTCACTGGGAAGTGCTGCATAAAAACCACGATTTTTCTTATCATACTACAGACTTGTTTTGTAAAGAAACTCACATTATCATAAATCAAGTCTTGAATACAATGTGGATTAGAATTAGAAAAGGGCAATTGAAAGGTAGAAAACTAGTTGCAAGAGACGTTAAGTCAATACCAAACCTAGATCGTATTTTAAATTCTGACATTTGGTACATGGATCTAAAAACAATTGATACCTCGCCTGACTACCACCAGCAAATACGGAACAAACTCTATGCAATGATTCGACAACTATGGCCACCCACTTTCTTTGTCTCCTTTAACAGTGCCGAGCATCTTTGGGATCCTTCAATGCATGCATTGAGAGACATAAAACAAAATACTAGAAAACCAAACACAGATGAACTTGATGAAAATGAACCTAGCTCGTTAATAAGAAATGACCCTGTTACTTGTGTACGTTACTATAGATCTAGGAGGGACGCACTACATCAATTGATATCTCATGATAACAAGTATTATGGAGAACTCAATGACCACTTCTATGTAATTGAATTCCAAAATCGGGGAAGTGAACATGAACATGGTTTACTTTGGATAAAATCTACACCAATCTATGGTCAAAATGCAAACATTGAAGTTGAACAATTCGTTGACAATTACTTGTCAACTAATTCATTCCTACTTGCAAAGGAACTTAGAATTCTACAACACGATTGTCACACAAAAAGTTGTAGGAAGCATGCAAAGTCTAATTGCAGATTTAATTTCCCAATACCACCCATGAAAGCAACAAAAATACTTGAGCCTCTTGAATTCAATAGTGATAGAACAAAAACACATGCAAAGCTAATCTTTGAAACAATAAACAGCACAAGATACAGTGAAAATGATACATTTGATAGCTTTTTGGCCAACCTTGGACTAGTACACAATGAATACATACATGCGATCCAATGTACACTAAATCGAACAACACTCTTATTGCAAAGAAAACCATTTGACACCTGGACAAATAGCTTTACAAAACACATTCCGTGAATTTGGATTGCAAACACTGATTCCCAATTTTTACTTGACTCATATGCAGCTGCAATGTATTGCAGTTCCTATATGACGAAAGAAGATAGAACACTCACAAGGACATTTAAAAACATACACGAAGATCATGTGAAAACAAAATCTGATATCCTAAAGACCATTAGTTCTTTAGGGAAAGCTTTGGTCAACTTGCAACAAATGTCTGCACAATAAGCAGTGCATATTGTGTTATCACTTCCACTAAATTGTAGTTCATGAAAGTGTGTATTCATTAACGCATCTCCTGTGGATGATCGTGCATTTGTTCTTAAAAGAAAAAAGGACCTACAAAAGGAAGCAGATGACTCAGAAGACATAATGTGCCCATCAATTATTGACTACTATGTTCTACGACCTACCACTATTGAACTTGTATGCTTAGCAGAATTTGCATCTAGTTATACAAAGAAAGGACAAAAACACGGAAAATCAAGTAGACCATATGTCATTCGATCTGTTAGATATAACAAATACAAGGACATTAAAAACCACTGTAGAGAGCAATTAATGTTATACTACCCCTATCGAGTAAGTGAAACTCTAATTAAGCAACATCACACAATTTGGCAATCTGCATATCTTGCATTCGAAGAAATAGTCAAGAAAAATGAACAAAAGTTCAAATTTGTTACAACAACTACATGGGGTGACATAGATGACGCAATGCACAGAGTAGAAATAGAAACTGAACAAATATTCAACATAGATAGTTTGAAATCAAATGAAACAAAAACCACAACATTTAACAAATCAATAGATGACAAATACGAAAACTATGACTTCCAAAATGACTTGGAACATTTCCAAGATATAAAGAAGTTTGCTCTACGATCTACAAGGCCATATGAAATTGTCAAACAACCACATATACTTGAAGACGTAGAGTACTATGAATTAATGCATCAATTAAACACAGAACAAGCAAGCATAGTGACTGATGTTATAACAAGAAAATTGTACAGACCAGATGAACTGATCTATTTGTTATTAACAAGAGGTGCAGGAACAGGAAAGACACACACAGCTAAGGCAATCTTCCAATCCTTAGTACGCATACACAATGTGGAATTGCCTTATAACCCATCACAACTAATAGGAATAATCACTGCATACACGGGCAAAGCTGCCCTTAATGCTGGTGGTGTGACATTGCATTCTACATTCTATTTGCCCTTTAACAAAGCAGATTGCCCCTCACTAAACAATGAAAAATTAGACACATTATCAAAGCATTTCCAACAATTGTGTGTACTCCTCATAGATGAGGCATCACTTGTTGGTGCAACAACACTATATCAAATTGATAAGCGACTCCGACAAATCTTACACACACCAACTTCATACTTTGGTAATGTTGACATCATATTCTCTGGTGATCTTTACCAGGCAAACCTAGTTAGAGATTCTCTAATCTTTGAAAACCCAAAAATCAACAAAAACACAATTCCATATGACTTCTGGCCAGAGAAAATAAAATGTTATCAATTGCACACAGAAATGCGCCAAAAAGACCCATTGTTCATCAATGTACTAAATAGGATGAGATTAAACATGCAAACAAATCAAGATATTGCTTATGTAAACAATAACTGCTACAGGATCACACCTTTAAGCCCAGTTTTCCCATACATTTTCTATCGAAACAAAGATGTCCATAATCACAATGCAAAAATGCTTTCTCTAACAGAGGGGGAACAAATAACGCTACTTGCAATTGATAACTACGAGACTCCTGGATCGAGTTATTTTTTTTTTGATAAAGCAATCTCATTGCCATCAACAATCACAGTTAAACAAAACATGTTAGTTGAACTATATGCAGGAAATTACAACACAAGCGATGGATTTGTTAATGGTGCTGAAGGGATTTTCAAATCCTATTCATCTAATAACAACAGACCTGACATTGTCTGGATAGAATTCTCAGACACAGAAATTGGCAAACAACAAGGAAACAAATTCAAACAACTATACGACATAAATATATTGGCAAATTGGACACCAATCTTTCGAATTGCAAAATCGCTAGCAATGTCTCATAACAAATTACCAATTACAATTCGCAAACAATTTCCAATCCAATTAGCCTGTGCACGAACAATACACTGAACACAAGGGTTGACATTAGATCAACTTGCATTTGACCCAACTGGTGTCATAAAACATGGTCTAGTCTACACTGCATTATCACGTGTTATAACTATCGATTCACTATACTTGATTAACAAATTGACAAAACAAAACTTCCATATCAAAAACAAGATAATCAATGAAATGGCACGGCTAGAAACAATTGCTGCATGGAAACTAGAATTCTCAAAGAAGAAATCTGATAACAATGATGTTTTGTCAATTGCAAGTCTAAACACACGTAGTCTATGTGCACACCTTAGTGACGTGATTCACCACAATGACTTAATGGACAATATGATTCTCTATTTTCAAGAAACTCATCTCTATATTCCGCTAGTAGACAAAGAATTCTTATCATTCAATTTTGCCATTGCACATTCGACACATGGAATTCTTACTTGCATAAACAAAAAAATACCTATTAAGGAAATAAAGACATTTTGCAAAAACAAAATAGAGCTTACCCTAATTGACATGTACTTTCAGCAGCCGATTTTCTTAATGAACATTTATGCAGCACCATTTGAACAAGTATCCACGATAATGCAAATAATAAAGGAAGCAAAATTGCAAACTACATATACTAATTGTGTTTTTTTAGTTATTGGTGATCTCAACATTAACATCAAACAACGAACAGCTCGCAGCAAAATCTTTGTACAATTTATGGAAATGGAAAACTTACAAGAAATAACAAGCAAACTATCTCCGCAACGAAAAACAATAATAGACCATATCTGGAAAACTTTGCCTATAAAACAGTGTGAAATAAATGTAACATGGGCATATTGGTCTGATCATGGCATACTCTATGCGCTACTACAGCTCTAACGACCCTTTCCCGTGCAATCTGTTAAACATGCCATAAAACAAAACCTATGTTTTCCACTTTTTTGCACTTTTGGCTTTCTCACAGCAAAATCAATGTAGCATTGTATACAAGTTTCTCTACAATTTACTATGTTTTCCACTTTTTTGCACTTTTGGTTTACTCACAGCAAAATTTTTTGCACTTTTGGCTTTCTCACAACAAAATCAATGTAGCATTGGTATACAAGTTTCTCTACAATTTGCTATGTTTTCCACTTTTTTGCACTTTTGGTTTTCTCACAGCAAAATTAATGTAGCATTGGTACACAAGTTTCTCTACAATTTGCTAAACTTCATATTCAAACAAATTCTATGCTTATCTAAGCAATATCAATCTCCAATGGACATACTAAAATTCTATGTCTTGTAGCTTCCTTGCAACACTTTGCGCAAACTAATCAAGGTAACAACACAGAGAATAATATTATGCACAGATCTAGAATTACATAGAACACATTTTGCTTATAAACCTAATAGCTTGTACTCATGTGTGTACAGGTAACTAATATGAAAAGAAAACACGAAGAAATTACTACTCCAGAGGCTTTCTCTCTCTCAGATACTTGCAGCGTCTTAGAAACTGATAAAAAGTAACCAAATAACCTTTAAATCTATTCTTACAAGTTTTATAATACAAACATTATGTTAATTCAGATTCTTTTAATATTGTTCTACAGGCAAAAACATGAAAAGAAATCTGAAATAAGCTCCAACCATCAACTATGCACTCCAATCACAATACAGGAATTGAAAAGCCTGAAACTGGGAAGAATCTTTCACGGTGACGTTCTTGTAATTTATAAAACAATGGTTGATCAAATACACAGAATTCAATTGTTACGTGCCAACCTAGTGGATAGAAAAGGGAATATGGCAATCACACTGAAAGTGCCACATAATCTCATTGCTACTGCTGAGGACAAACTTGTAGTCGGCTAGGGAATCTGTATAAGATATTTTAAGGTCTCTCCCAAAACAGTTTATGACCATGGAGATTCTAATTGCATATTAGTGTTACATGACAAAAGCATCATAGAAACTATCCCAACCATGTGTACGCAATACACATTTATACCGACAACCACTATTAGCCAACTCACAAACACAACAACTGGATTTGCAATCGGTATAGTAGCTAGTGTTGTAACATCCGCAAAAGAAATAGCTGGTCAATATGTCCTAAATATCAAGGATGGCCAATCTCAAAAAGACAAAGCTACGTTATATACAAATTCAACCATTTATACTTTTTTACATTTACTTAGAAGCAATTGCATTAGTGTTAACACTTAGTACATTTTACAATTCAGGTTTATCTTTTCACTACATTTCAACCAATTTTCAAATCAATACAAAAACAAATTTCAAAACAAGAAGCACCAATGGTGTTGTTTCAGAATCTTGTCAGAGGAAAAGAATACGGATCACTACGCACATGCAAATCCACCTTCATAACAGCCGTCAATTCGAACAGAGTACTTGCAGACCTCAACAAACTAACTATGTCGACAAAAAAGGTTGTTTCCTAGTCCACAAAATATAATTTCTAATTCTTTATTTGTTGTTTTGATAAATTATTTGCTATTCTTCTAAATTATGCTCCTTCATTTATCATCCTCCTAGTATTTTTTATTACAATATCTAATGCTAAAACTTTACTGCAACCTATTCTCCTAAATTATGCTCCTTCATTTATCATCCTCCTAGTATTTTTTATTACTGTATCTAACGCTAAAACTGTACTACAACATGAAGCAGGTTAAAGGAATGTTGACGATAGCAGACATACATGCAGAACCTTTTGTTACAATCTGCAACAATTGCTCTCTTCCAGCAGACACATTTGGAACAGTTTTCACGGATCAACTTAACTGTTCCACATGTCAAGAGTTAACCACGTATCGACGCTGCTTACAATTGCATTGCATCATCCAAACAGAGGCAAATGTTCAATACAAGTGCATTCTAAAAGGCAGTTTGCTTTTAGAACTTTGTCCATCTCTAACAGGTCTGACATATGAAAAATATCTAGAAGATGTTACTGATGTTACGTACAACTTACGAGATTTCCACGTACACAACAGTTTCCTGTTGGATAGTTCGGATGTCATTGTGCGTACAGATTGACTTATTTTACCCTCTGTAGCGTGCTGCTTGAGAAGAACTAGAAGTATGAACTTTTGTCATAAGCTTGAGAAGAATTTTTGTTTTTCGAGCTATAAGCTTAAGAAGAATTTTCATTTTTGAGCTAAGTAGTCATTCAAGAACTGGATATTCATATAATATATTTGTATTCTTATCTGATTACGTTTTTGAACTTGTATTCTTATCGGATTACTTTTTTGAACTACTTACTCATTCAAAAACTAAGTGGCTTTCTTCTCTGATTAGTCATTCAAGATTACTTTTTTGAACTAAGTAGTCATTTAAAAACTAAGTGACTCGTTTTTGAGCTAAGCACATTACACTACGAGAACTATGGAATAATTTACTAGTGGTGTTTGTTGTATGGGTTGCATTAGGGAATATGTTTAAGTGGGGTGCTGCTCTATTTAAGCGATACTGTTGTTTCAAATATCGCAGTGGTCAGGGCATAAATACTAAGGTAGGGTAGTATACCAGCAAGGACAGGTAGGGTTGTATACCAGCAAGGACCTATTAGCAAACAATTTAACCATCTTAATTTACTTTTCATATTGGGTCTACATAACAGATCCTGCAAACCTATACATCTTTCCCTGAATAAATCAGCTAGCCATACTTCCGTTGTATATGGCAGAGATCTATTAAACTTTAAAGAGTTCATATTTAAGATTGACCCAAACCTTAAGATGGGCTTATGCCCGTTCATAAAACAGTTTGAACTGTTTATTATACCAGACCCTCTGTAGCGTGCTACTTGAGAAGAACTGGAAGTATGAATTTTTGTCATAAGCTTGAGAAGAATTTTTGTTTTTTGAGCTATAAGCTTGAGAAGAATTTCTGTTTTTGAGCTAAGTAGTCATTCAAGAACTGGATATTCATATAATATATTTGTATTCTTATCTGATTACTTTTTTGAACTACTTACTCATTCAAGAACTAAGTGGCTTTCTTCTCTGATTAGTCATTCAAGATTACTTTCTTGAACTAAGTAGTCATTTAAGAACTAAGTGGCTCGTTTTTGAGCTAAGCACATTACACTACGAGAATTGTGGAATAATTTACAAGTGGTGTTTTTTGTATGGGTTGCATTAGGGAATATGTTGAAGTGGGGTGCTGCTCTATTTAAGCGATACTATTGTTTCAAATATCGCAGTGGTCAGGGCATAAATACTAAGGTCGAGTTTCTGAAACAATAGGACAGTGGTCAGGGCATAAATACTAAGGTAGGGTTGTATACCAGCAAGGACCTATTAGCAAAAAATTTACCCATCTTAATTTACTTTTCATATTGGGCCTGCATAACAAATCCTGCAAATCTATACATCTTTCCCTGAATAAATCAGCGAGCCATACTTCCGTTGTATATGGCAGAGATCTATTAAACCTTAAAGACTTCATATTTAAGATTGACCCAAACCTCAAGATGGGCTTATGCCCGTTCATAAAACAGTTTCAACTGTTTATTGTACCAGAAAATAATTATTTTGAGTCCATAATTAAGATGGACTTATGCCAGGGCATAAAACAATTTGAACTCTTTTTATTGTACCATAGAGCGAGCTGCTCTTATGATCATACAACCAATTCAAGGTATTGTTCCAGGTAGCTAGCTGCTCTTATACAACCAATTTATCCATCTTAATCACTTAGATGTATCAATTTTTTTCATATTGGGCCTGCATAACAGTTCCTGCAAATCTATACATCTTTCCCTGAATAAATCAGCTAGCCATACTTTCGTAGTAGTGTGACAAGATAGATGTGCATAACTAATGATTGAAATAAAGACATCTCCTGCAAGGAGAAAGAATCTTAGTCTCAGTGCTACATCATTACAGCATACAGGACATTTCCTTTATTGTGGATACAGCTAAGATGCACCAATTTATGTTGGTCAATAAGTTTCCTTCCATTTTTAGGTGCCTAGCTCGAGAGGGCAACAACTCTATAACATCCGATTTGGTAATTAAGACAAGATCCGATTCTCGGAAAGAGAGTCAAAGAGACCTGGATTTCTACTGTTTGCCCCTTGGATAGACAAGATCGCCTTTTCTTTGAAAGGGCAGACAGGCTTGACTCACTAATTGGACAGTGGTACTGGAATGATAGCAACCATCCCTTCTTCTCTTTCTGATTGGTGTACTAAAGGTGCTTTATTTCATATGTATATCACACATCCGATTCTGGGGGTGCACATGGGATCCAACTACTCTCATAAGGAGGCATTATTGGGATTCACAGATCAATCTTTTGTTCTAGAAGTCCCAAGCCTCATTTGTTAGCTGGGGCTTTCATCTGCATTGTGTCTTTGTCCAGTGACCCTGCCTTTGTTAGTTGGGGCTTCCATTTGCATTGTGTCTTTGTCCAGTCACCCTGCCTTTACAACGCAGAATTGAATAATTGCACTGACTGCTCACTTAACTGTAGCACCGATTGCATATCAAATTCTGCACCTTCCATCTTGCATCTCCAATAAATGCTCTTCATATTGGATAATATCCTCTCCAATCTGATATTGAAGTATTTCAACTACATTTCAAATCAGACCGTATATGTATTTATTTCTGCACCTGTCAGAAATCTATCCCGCATTCAAGTGTTGCAATCTTGCATGGCTTCCCCTATTTTCTTGTACAGCACGTTTCTGTGTTTACCCACTGTCTTTCAATCATTTCAAATGATTACCTCTTCCTTCTAGTAAAATATTCTCAAAAACCCAGTGCCATTCACACTTAAAACCAGCTTGCAAACATCCTGAACTCTTTTATAAATTACCTTCTGCACCTACATATTGACATACATCTCTCTACTTCACATAACATGGAATCCATTAGCATAAGCCAACTTACTCAACTGTCAGCATTGTTTCTCTTAGCACTTGTTCTCATGACTCTTTTGATTATGGACATCGTAAAAGTAGAAGCACAAAGAAAAAAGAAAGCAAGAAACAACCACTAACAATAGGAGCGTAGGAATCTACGGCAAGTACTCGGCTATTAGACTATCCAGAGGAGCATATGAATCTACAACAATGATTATGCAGTATATATGAGTTACAATGCACATTCTTGAGTTACAGGCAAGTTTTAAATTTATGAAAGCCAGTTTATGTATCATGCTCATGTTAGTTTTGAATGACTGAATTCCTATTTCAAAAGTTAAATATGCGATCCATTGATAGAAGAGAATACCAGTAGTACGAGTTGACAGCTATATTACATGTATATTGATCTGTGCTTGTACTACAAGCTGGCTATACAAGAAAGATATCTGCGAGTACAAATACATTCCCTGCATCCCTATCATAAAACCCATTTGATCCATCCATACCATGCAGCTCTTAGATTCTTTCACATTTGTGTTGTTTTGAATATTGTTCACAGTGCTCTTTTTTCATTCTTTGTTTACAGATATCTTAATCATCGGAGTTATCAACATGAGTAGCAGTTACGGACCTTGACAATCCTGCTTGAAAACCCGGTGGCATATGTCAACTATTCTTGAGAGCTGGTAGGAAGTGATTTGGTTCCTTGCTCTACATTTATTGACTCTAGCAAAGACTCTGAACAGATAACTGTGGAGTCAAAGTGTTGTTTTTCATACTATGTTTAATGTATACATCAAGGGGCCTTGTATCTTAAGGTCGTGTCACAGACTACAGCTTACAACAAGCCCAGTCCCAGGTGCTTTTCCCAGCTCAACTATTCTTGAGAGCCTGGAGTGAGAGGGAATACAGTCTCAGTCTTTTCCAGCAGTATGGGTTGACAACTATATTACATGTATACTGATCTATGCTTATACTACAAGCTGGCCATACAAGAAAGAGAATTTTGTACAATTCAATGCCAATTTTGATGCATTTTTGATAGCTTCATTAAGTTGATATATGCAAGTACAAAGACATTCCCTGCATTCCTATCATAAAACCCATTTGATCCATCCATATCATGCAGCTCTTAGATTCTTTCACATTTGTGCTGTTTTGAATATTGTTCACGGTTATTGTTCACGATGATCTTTTTTCGTTGTTTGTTTACAGATATCTTAATCATTGGAGTTATCAACACGAGTAGCAGTTGCGGACCTTGACAACCTTGCTTGAAAACCTGGGGGGATATGTCAACTATTCTTGAGAGCACTTGGTTCCTTTCTCTACATTTATTGACTCTAGCAAAGACTCTGAACAGATAAGTGATGTTTTTCATACTATGTTTAATGCATACATCAAGGGGCCTTATATCTTAAGCTCGTGTCGCAGACTGCAGCTTGCTCAATTATTCTTGAGAGCTGGTAGGAAGTGATTTGGTTCCTTGAGCTACATTTATTGACTCTGGTAAAGACTCTGAACAGATAATTGTGGAGTCAAAGTGCTGTTTTTCATACTTGTGCAGTGTTAACACTTAGTAAAAGAATACGGATCACTACGCACATGCAAATCCACCTTCATAACAGCCGTCAATTCGAACAGAGTACTAAACTATATGGCAACCTATTCTCCTAAATTATGCTCCTTCATTTATCGTCCTCCTAGTATTTTTTATTACAATATATAATGCTAAAACTATACTACAACATGAAGCAGGTTAAATGAATGTTGAAGATAGAAAACATACCTGCAGAACCTTTTGTTACAATCTGCAACAATTTCTCTCTTCCAGCAGACACATTTGGAACAGTTTACACGGATCAACTTAACTGTTCCACATGTCAAGAGTTAACCACGTATCGACGCTGCTTACAATTGCATTGCATCATCCAAACAAAGGCAAATGTTCAGTACAAGTGCATTCTAAAAGGCAGTTTCATATGAAAAATATCTAGAAGAAATTACTGATGTTACGTACAACTTATGAGATTTCCACGTACATAGCAGTTTCCTGTCCGATAGTTCGGATGTCATTGTGCGTACAAATTGACTTATTTTACCCTCTGTAGCATGCTGCTTGAGAAGAACTAGAAGTATGAATTTTTGTCATAAGCTTGAGAAGAATTTTTGTTTTTTGAGCTATAAGCTTGAGAAGAATTTTCGTCTTTGAGCTAAGAAGTCATTCAAGAACTGGATATTCATATAATATATTTGTATTCTTATCTGATTACTTTTTTGAACTACTTACTCATTCAAGAACTAAGTGGCTTTCTTCTCTGATTAGTCATTCAAAATTACTTTTTTGAACTATGTAGTCATTTAAGAACTAAGTGACTCGTACTATTGTTTCAAATATCGCAGTGGTCAGGGCATAAATACTAAGGTCAAGTTTCTAAAACAATAGGACAGTGGTATCAGCTAGCCATACTTCCATTGTATATGGCAGAGATCTATTAAACCTTAAAGAGTTCATATTCAAGATTGACCCAAACCTTAAGATGGGGTTATGCCCGTTCATAAAACAGTTTGAACTGTTTATTGTACCAATCCCAGGCTGCGTAGGATCCTGCTTTTCCCAGCTCAAGGCAGGGACTTGCTGCCATGCAACACCCCTTGTTTGTACATGAAATTACAAGAGATGTGGTCCATTAAGTTTTAGCAGAAAGTGATCCATTAAACAAGGCTGAGGAAGTATAAATGGCAAGCGGTAATTTAAATGGTAGCCTAAAACGAAGCCTTCATGACAACAATTTCGCAAAGAAATCAGCCTTTGAACTTCTCATCAAATATTCCACCGTGAGATCATCATTTATTCATTTTTTCGTTGGTTCATTAAATTTTCAACGCATTAGTTTACAAATCACAATTAAAAAAAAGGAGTGAAAATTCGCATGGTTTGTAATGAGGCATGGTAGTTTTTAATTTATAATAAGAGTGAAGAAGTGGAGATATAAGGAATATTTTTTAATTTTGTAATTTTTTTTGGAGAGATAAGGAATATTGTATTGTGAAGAGATATCGTGAGTTTTTTGAATTTTGGGAATTTATTTTTTGTGGAGTAATAAGGTTATTTGTAAATTTTTGGAGTAATAAGGAGATTTTATTTGTAATTTTTTTATTTGGCGCTATAAGTATAACATTGTAACTCAAAGTAATTTTATTTTGAAGGGGTAACTTTTTTTTACCAAGTTTTGCAAGAGCATCATTGTAAAAGTTAAATTTTGAAAGTTACCTTGTAAATTTTGAGAAATTGACTAGAGCCAAGTGCAAAGCTCAATCATTTTTCTCCTAATTCAACGACTATACAAGGGTCAAGGCTAAACACCGATAGGTCGTTTTTTTTGTGTGGTGTGTTGTGTTGCCCATCTTGACATTTTTGTTCTGATTCTTGGTGCAAAGCTTCAATGCTACAATGTCTAAGTTGATTAATTTGTTTTCTAATACAAACAAAATTGAAGGCACAAAATCTTACAAAACATGGCACCGTCTCATCGAAAGACTCTCATTTACAATGAATTGTGGAAAGATATATGTGATGGAGATATTAAGCCGAATAAACCTACAGACCCAGTAGCACTAGCAAAATGGGAAGTTAAGAATGCCAAAGCCTTAGCTCTTATTAAATTTTCTGCCAATGATGAAATGTATGTCCATATAGAAAATGCGACAGATGCATGGTTTGCTTTGAAAACTTTTAAAGACCTCTTTGATACTCAGCCTTAATCAAAGAAAGTTGATTTACAATTAAAATTGTTGCCACAAAAATTGACTAAAGGAGGTGATGTTCTTGAATATATCTCAAGACTTAAGAATATTAGGCAGGAAATCATTAATGTTGGTTTTCCAGCAATAAATGATAGTTTTATGGTAACAATTGTAGTTGCTAGACTTCCTTCCTACATGCATTTTTTGGAGACTTTACAATTAACTGAGAAATTAGAGAAACTAAAGTTTGATGAGCTCTATGAAATGCTGACCCAACATGATAAAACCTTTGGGAAGAAGAAGAAAGTTGGTGAAGATGTTTTTTTCACATAGGCCAGCACTAGTAAATCATCAACAGACAGTTCTCAAGGTAGAGGCAGAGAGAATTTCAATCAAAATCAAGCAGCACATAATGTATAAAGTCGAGGTCGAATCCAAAGTAGAGGAAACAACTTTAATAAAGGCAATAGTTCAGGAAGGAGTAATTTTCAAGGTAGAAGAAACAACCAAGGAAGAGGCAATTTTCAAGGAGAAGGAAATAATAATCAAGGTAGAGGACAATCTCAACATAGAAGTCAAAGCAGAGGCAGAGGACAATCTCAACATAGAAGTCAAAGAAAAGGCAGAGGACAATCTCAACATAGAAGTCAAAGTAGAGGCAGAGGACAATCTTCATGAAGAGGAAGAAACTTAAGTCAAATTCTATGTCAAAGATGTAACAAAGTTGGCCATTATGCTGAAGATTGTCGAACTTCTCTTAATAAAATTCCTAAGTTTCAGTAGCACTCAGTGCAATTTTCAAATGATCAAGATGATGATAACTCAACATATTTTTTTACTTCCTCGCCAGCATCACAATTTTTATCTCATCTTAGAGGTGACTATGAAGATGCCTGGATCTTGGATTCTGAGGAAACTCAACACATGACTTGTCAACATGTTTTTTTTTTGGAATTTTCAAAATTGCAAACTTAATTCCATTTTTCTTGCTGATGATACAAAGCATACTCCTTATGGAAAAGGAACAGTTAAAGTTTTTCTCCCTAGCATTGGAGAAAAAATGATTTCCAATGTATGGTATGTATTAACTTTTAAGAAAAAAGTTCTCTCTTTAGTCACAATTTGACAAGCAAGACATCAGGTGATTATGGAAGATGGTTTAGTCAAAAATAATTCAGTCAAGCAGAGCTTGAAAAGTCTCATGACGTGTTATGAAGATGGAAAATTGTTATGGATGAAAGGGACAGTTATTCCAAGGCATTCTGATTTTGCAGGGGCAATGAGTACAGGTATTTCATCTGTAAGACTATGGCATATAAGATATGGACATTTAAATTTTGAGAGTCTTTCTCAGTTGCAGAAACAAGGAATGGTTAAAGTACTTCCCACTTTCAAAAGGGAAAATGCAAAATGTAAAGCTTGCATTTATGGCAAACAAAGTCGAGAAAGTTTTTCAACAAGTTCATAGCGTGCAAATAGGTAGCTATAACTAGTTCACAGTGATGTTTGTGCACCACTACAAACTTCATTTGGTGGTTGCAAATATTTCTTACTATTCATTGACGATTTCAGCAAAATGACTTGGGTTTACTTTCTCAAGAACAAGTCATAAGCATTTGATAAATTTAAAATTTTTCGCCAGCTTGTTGAAAATGAAGTCAAAGAAAAGATAGGTACTCTGAGGACAGATAATGAGGGAGAATTCACTTCAAATGAATTCAAAACTTATTGCAGTGAAAATGGCATAAGATGACATCTTACTAATGTTTACACTCCAGAACAAAATGGAGTAGTCAAAAGAATGAATCGCACCTTGTTAGGAATGAAAAAATCCATGTTAACTTTCAAGAGGTTAAGTCCAACATATTGGGTAGAAGCAATACATACAGCTGTCTACTTAAGAAACAGATCTCCAACTGCTTCTTTATACGGAATCACACCTTATGAAGCTTGGTTTGGTTTCAAACCTTGAGTTTAGCATCTTAGAGTTTATGAATCAGTATGTTATGCCTTAGTTTCGAAAGAAAAAAAAAAACTAAGCTTGACTCAAGAAGTTTGAAATGCACAATGATTGGCTATTCTGATGAGAAAAAAGGGTATCATATTTTAACCAATGGAAAATTCATTGTGAGCAGGGATGTCATTTTTTATGAAACTGAGAGTAAGAGTGCTGAAGAAATCAAAAATCTTCTTCACAAGTTAGAAACCAAGGGAAGTAAAAGAAATGGAAAAATGCAAAGTAAACCAACTTCACCAAATTGGTATGAACTTGATTTTCCTTCCTTTGAAGATGAGTCATCCAATCCATCTACATCAACAACATCATCTGGGTATTCTAGCAGTTCATCCGCATCTCCAAGCAACAACAGTTCTTCTGACAGTGATTCTCCAAACTCTTCACCTGAATGAAGAACATCAGTTTACATTAATCCTCTTTACAATGATGGAGACTTTACAAAAGCGCAAACAAGTGAGCACCAACTACCAAAATAGGTAGTTCAACTTTCGAAAAATGTAAAGCCTGATGAGCAGAATAAAACAGGCACCAGAAGGACATATAGAAGTGAAGGCAATTTTGCCTTGTTAGCAAGTAAATTTAGTGAACCTTCCACATACAAAGAAGTAGTGAAACATAAAGAATGGCAACAGGCTATGGTTGAAGAATATCAAGCAATAACTGATAACAACACTTGGAAACTTGTTGATTGTCCATCAAATGTTAAACCCATAGGATGCAAATGGGTTTACAGAATTAAGTATAATCAAAAGGGAGAACTCAAAAAGTATAAAGCATGACTTGTCGCAAAAGGTTTTGCGCAGCAGGAAGGCATTAATTATGAGGAAACTTTTGCTCCTACATCTAAGTGGAACAACATCCAAATAACACTTGCATTGGCCGCTTAGAAAGGATGGAAATTTCATCAAATGGATGTGAGAAGTGCTTTTGTCAATGGGGATTTACAAGAAGAAGTGTATATGACACAACTGCCAGGTTTTGAAATTGAAGGACAAAAACATAAAGTCTGGAAATTGATCAAGGCTTTATATGGGTTAAAACAAGCTCCCCGAGCTTCGTATGCAAAGATGGATGAATACCTTAAGAAAGTTGGTTTTCAACGAAGTGAATCTGATGATACTTTGTATGTGCGATAATAGGGAAAATATCTTGTAATTATTATTATGTATGTAGATGATTTGATCATTACTAGCAACCATGATAATCATATGCATCGATAAAAAAGGAGTTACATGCAGGTTTTAAGATAACAGATTTGGGATTACTTCACTACTATCTTGGAGTTGAAGTCTTCCAACATCCACATCATATTTTCATCTCTCAGAGTAAGTATGCCGCAAAGGTTCTTCAGCGATTGGGCATGCAGGATTGCAAGCCCGTTCTCACCCCAATGGAGCAAAACTTGAAACTTTCAAAATTTAAAGGGGGGGAAGCTGGACAATAAACTTCCAAACAGTTGATTGGCAGCTTCATTTATTTGACAAATACTCGTCCTAATCTATCTTATGCAGTTAGTATTCTTTCACGTTTTATGCAGGAACCACGAGATAGCCACTAGAATGTAGCCAAAAGAGTTCTTTGATATATCCAAGGAACAAAAGATTTTGGTCTTCTTTACAAAAAAACTAAAAATTTTGTACTTGGTGGATATTCCGTTGCCGACTTCGCTAGAAGTATTGATGATCAAGCATCAATATCAGGTTATTTAATGAACATGGGGTTAGCAGCAGTATCTTGGAGTTTTAAGAAACAAGCTACGGTGGCCACTTCTTCAGCAGAAGCAGAGTACATTTTAGCATGCAAAACAGCATGTGAAATTGTTTGGTTACACAGAATTTTGCAGGACTTGTGCATTTCTCAGGCAGAAGCTACATCATTAGTCATTGACAGCCAGTTAGCCATCAAACTTGCCAAGAACCCTGTTTTTCATTCAAAGACAAAGCATGTGGACACCAAGTATCATCATATCAGATCTCTCATTGCCAAAGATGTCCTCAAACTAGTGTATTGTCCTTCCAAAGATTAGATCTCTGACATTTTCATGAAACTGCTTGGCAGAATAAAATTTACTAAGTTCAGGGATGAACTTGGTATCTATTGTAATGTATCTTTGGATCATAGGGGGGAATGTTAGATGATCCAAAAATAAATCATTATCATAGGTTATAAAGTTGGAATAAAATAATTATTAATTTAGAAATTAATTAATAATAATTATTATTTATAATGTTTAATTATTTAAAAGAGACATTTAGAATTAGAATATTGTTATAACAAGATATGACTCTCCAAAAGTGTCATATGTTAGGCTCTATTTAGAAGATTTGTTAGCTAGTTGTTTTCAATAGCATTTATTGTAAATGGACACTAGTTATTTAATAAGTAATCCATAATTAGAGGTAATTAGGACATGGAGCTTATAAATAGTTCATTGCAAGAGTATTTGGTTGTTCAAGTAAAAACTATTGCAAAATCAAATTATGTAATTATTTTTTCTGATTAATAAAATTATTTTGTCTTAGGACACTTATGCCATTAATATATATAGATAAATGAAATGATAATCAATTCTATTTAATTAAATTTATTGTTTAAATAAATTTAATGTTTATGGTAATATATTTCTTTGTAAAATATTACATGTTAAAATCCAAAATGAGAATTTTGTATACACTAATTATTTGTTTAAGAAACGAAAAATAATTTAATATAACTCTGTAATTATCCAGATTATATAACTGTATAATTAATCATTAAATTAAACTATGATATTTATGTTTTGATTTCCGGATTCCAGACAAAAATTCTTGTTTATTTTATTTGCAGAGAGTGAAACAGATATTCAAATATGACTTCAAAACTGTATTCAGTCAGGGAAATACAAACATATTTCACTTATAATGAATTTCGATTGCAACTGAATCGATGTGATTTTTTGTTTTTGTTTCCAAATTTATTATATATCTATAAATATTAAATAGTTTTATTTTATTTTGTTTTAACAATTATTTATATTCATGAGGCATCATAGATGATAGTAGATAAAAGCAAGCCATTCATTTAAACTTGTTTTCCGTGAAAATGTAACACATTATTGTTATAATTTTTGTTTTATTTTTTAATCATAAATGTTTATATTTTTTTAAAAGGATTGGTAAAATTCTTAAAATTCCATGCTTAGGTAAATGGTCTTGCCAATAGAAATCTAAATCAGTTAAAAAAAAATTTTACGAAAATTTGGGCTTTATTAGTCATAAAAATATGATAAATGAGTCTTATTTATTAATGGTGTATAATGTATTAATTTATAATGTCTTCATATTAATGGATTATATTAATATGTTAATGGTTTTTAATATATTAATATTCTTTAAGTTTATAGTATTTATGTTATGGTTTAATAGTTAATAATAGTCTATTTTTACTTCACACAATGGGTTGTATTAAAATGAAAATCAATTATAGTTAGACATATACTATCAAAATGAAAATCAACTATAGTGAGATATCTACTTACATATTTATTAAAATATATATTAACTTCGTTAAGTTGATATAGTTTAAACTAATATTTAAGATAAATAAATTATTAATATGAGTTAATAAATATATTAATATTTATTATAATATATTTTATTAATTTAATTTTATAAAATATATATTAAATATATATAACATTATATGAAATTACTAAAATACTATACTCATTAAAAAAATACATAATATATAATTAATTATAGAATAGTCAAAATATCCCAATATAATGAGTTCACACTTGGTTATTAAACAATCCTTGGTTTATGTCATTAATAAAAAAATATTAAACATTATTTAAAAATATTAAAAAATATATTAATATTAAATTAATTATTTATTGACATTATTAGATTCACATATATAATAAAATAATAATGTATGATTAAAACATTAAAATGTTTATAAAATAATTAAAACATTTAAATTAAATATTTTAACATTAACATTAATATAAAAAATATAAAAGAATAGATTAATAATAATCTAATAATAATGTATTTATTATTTATTAAATTATTAAATTGACATATTATTAAACATTAAACATAAATCATTATCGTTACTACATTATTCAAATATAGTCAAACATAAACACATTCACACTTGGTCAATAATAATAATAATATAATGTTGGAATTGTACTCAATATTTTTAATTTTAAAACATTAACTAAAACATTTCGCAATATGTTAATTAAAATATGTTTAAAAAAAATTCAATAACATTATTTTAAACACATCTAAAAAATAGATTAATGGTAATTAATAGTAATTAATAGTAATATTAAATTATCAATTTATTATCATTAATATATTGATATAGTAATTAAGGCATTAATACATAATTAAGAAAATTTACTTAATACATAATTATAATAGGTAATTACATTAGTCAAACATAGCCAAATATGACCACATTCAGACTTGGTTAATCTTATATTTACTGTATTTGACAATAATCAACCTTATTCAATCAAAGCAATCCTCAGTTAATATAATATTTATTAATTAATTAATAAAAACATAAAAACAATAATTAACATTAATATTAATTAATTAAAACATTAACATTACAAATTAAAATTAACACATTAACATTAATTAATTAATTAATAACATAACTTAAAAGATTGACATCTCATGAGGGTGTTTATACCATCTCTCTGCGTTAATAATTTAGGGTGATGTATTTACGATCTCTCTGCGATAATAATTTATGATCTCTCTACAGTAATAATTTACGATCTCTGCGGTCATAATTTACTATCTATCTACAGTAATAATTCACGATCTCTTTGCGGTAATAGAAAAATAATCTGGGACACGTGCGTTTGCAGTTCAGCTTGCTGATATCAGGTACACACATTCCTTATATTTTCCTAATACATATCTACTCATATATTTTCAAGTATGAATAATTCACCACAATTACCAAAGATTACCAAAGGTATACCTAGCACAGTTACTCTACAGAGCCTCTATGAGTATATAGAGTCTTTAGAGAAATGTAGAGAAGAAATAGAAGTCAAGCTACAGACACAGTTAACAGCCATGAGTTGAGCCTCAAACCTACACTTCTTTACACATCCTCCCAGCCTCTTTTTCCTATTCATTTCCCTATTTTTCAACTCATTCCCTCCATCAATTTTCTCAAATCGTTGTATTTTAGGGCTTTTTACAAGGTTTTCTAATTATGCTAATGACTGTGTTTGGTTTAGAATTTTGGTTCAAGGTGCTGCGTTTCCGCAGCTCACACAGGGTTTACACAGGGTTTTCCGCAGCTGATCCCGGTTTCCGCAGCCAACCCTGGATTCTGCAGCTGTTTTATTAAATTCTATGTTCCAGGTGTCCTCCAGGAAGAAGAGACACATGGGCAAGTTCGTGGAACCAAGGACATGGTGTGTGTCTCTCTATATCATCCAAACCAGTCATCCAAGCCCGTGGTCAACGAGGAGGCAACTTCGGTCAAACAGAGGTCATTGGCGGTGGCACGACTCTGCGTGTTCTGTTTTAGAGCACGTGAAGAACAGGTGGCATCGTCCTCAATTATGAAGATAGTGGGAAACATAATCCAACAGCGGATTGAATGCCCACAATGACCGTTGCCTAAATCCGAGGATGTAGCAAGATTACGTGTTTTTATTTAGCTATTCGAATTACTTATATTTCGTTAAGTTAGTTCGCCTTCTGCAATTATAAATAAAGCGCCTTTGAACGCTGGACAAGTTAGTTGTTAGCTGTTGTTATATACTTTTGAACTCCCACTCTATTTTCCTATTTCATGCATAATACATGAGAAGACTGTTATTCCATTTACGCGTGTGATTGATCTTTGAAACGGCTGGAGTAGGCAGAGGGCCCCTGTTTACTAAAGGTCTGTACAGTATTTTTAATTTCCCGCATTTCGTTTTCTTATTTCATGTATATAATGCCTTTAATTTCCATGTTTAGAGAGCTGTACATACATTTCAAATTCTGCTTGTTTACATTTCTGCTCTTTTTCATGACTGATCAGTGTGTTATGCAGGATTCTTAGGCGTGCCCGGGACAGTTTATTTCTTTTCTTTTGAACAACTAGTGACATTTGTGATCATCTTGTCTATGTTGTTGACCTTCTTTGTTTTGCAGCCTTTATTTCTTCATTATCACTTAGTTAATTTGCATATTTTCTTTCTGTTTGTAGATATCAAGTTGTTTATCTATTGATGGTCTCTTCTTCATAACTTAATATCTTTATTGAGGACCAAAACATCACTTAATGCAGCTTGGTTTAGTCGTTCAGAAACTCACGATTGCTTGACTTGTTTTTTAATGTTTATCATATGATATATTCAGTTAAAAGGCAAGAGGTTAAAAAGAAGTTAAAGTATTTGTGACTAGTCTTTCTTTTAGGTAGATTTACTTTAGTTCACATTGCTTAGTTGTTATTTGTCATAGATTTCATTTTCATTTCCTTGCAGCAGCAGAGGCACTGGGCCAATGTCATTAGTCTTTTATTTGATGTCTTTACTTTCCTTTAAGCATTGATTTCATTTCAAGCTTTCTTGTAGAGTACTTT
>APFE031369181.1:1291-33344 GCA_000404065.3 Pinus taeda
AAGCAGTCACAGAAACAAGAACTCGACAGCTATGAAATCGATCAATTTCAAAGTATCTTATCAAGTGGAAGAACTTATCTGCTGAAGATTCCACATGGGAGGATGATAATTTTATACACAAGCATCCAGAACTACTCAAGCGTTGAGGACAACACTTTTTTGAAGGAGAGGGGCATGTTGGGTCCCTATAATACTAGTGATTACCCCATTAATATTGTAGTTGCATCCCTAATTAATATTGTTGTGCCCCTATTATCCCCATATTGTTATTACTGTGCCCCATAGAATCCATCTATTGTTATTTTTGTCGCTTTATATTATTATTGTTAGGTCGGCTGGGTTATATTGTGCCTCCTTAGACTCCTATATACAGAAAGGAAGTTTTGTCATTTGAATCATCAAAGAATTGTTCATTTATGTAATGTAAAGGAGGTTTCCCCCTCGAAGAGGCTGAATTCTAAGGCGTTGATCCATCTTTTCTATATTTTGTTGAGCTGGTTTCATAACAAAGCACTAGCACTATCTTCTCAGCGGAATTTGTAAGGCACTTCAGAGTCATACACTGACTGTGTGGTTTCACCAAATATTGCCAGTAAGTGTCCCAATTTAACTTAGTTAACTTTTTGATTGACTTTACCTTTTCTTTAGCTTTCTGTCTCCAACTTGTTTGTAGTTGCTGTGTTTTTGGGAGAAACCCTAGAGCTATTTCCGATATCAGGTTGGCTTTGTGCAGATTTTCATTGACACAGTCAATGATATTGCTTGCATTTGTTGCTGCGTCTTCTGCTGCCTGTTCTTCTTTTTTTATTTGTGCATCCCACTTATTAAACAACATTTCTTTGTGTGATTCATTGATCTTGGGCAATCCTGCTTTCTTTCCTTCCTCTGATTCCTACCAATTCAAATAGTCAGAAACTTTCTTATCAATTAAATCATAATCAAGTTTCAATTCTACGACTTGACTTGTGATTTTGTCACTTATTTCGTAGTGAGAGTTCCATTGTGATATTCTTTGGCAAAGTGTTTCCTACTGTTGCAAGAGTTGATCATTTAAGGCAAGGGCTTCTATGACAAATTCTGTGACTTTGGGGTCATATTTGTGCATTTCTAACATGGCCTGTAATTGCTATTATTTTTCAGCTAGACTGCTTTGATAACCCAGCTACATTTGCTGGAAATCCTGTTGTAATTTTACCAGTTTTTCTTCTGCTTCCCGGCTAACGCTGGCCTGCTATAACTGTTGCTGCAAAAATATGATTTTATCCTCTTTATCTTTAAGAAACAATTTAACTTTAGATGGTTTTTCAATAGTATAAGAACCATAAGCTCCTGCGAATTGGGATAATCTAGTCAAGTTCTCTGTCAGATTAGTGGTAGGGTCTTGCCAAAGGACATCCATCGGCTCTGCTTCAGGTGAGAGGATGTTGTCTATTTTTCACTTCTTTCTTTGTCTCCTAACCATAAATTTGTGTTTCGGACTATAAAACACATCTAGAGGAGGGATTTCCTCTATCTTTAGCATGATTTTAGATGATGGAGCTATGGGAATGTGCTTAGTTTTTGGAGCATTGACAACTATTTCAATCACCATTTCTATGATTTTCTGTGTTGGAATCCTTGGTGTCTCCATGTTTTGCTCCCCTATGTTGATCAATTCATTAAAGTTTTCCCATTCTTTCTCTAGCTCTATTCTTAATGGTTTTATTGGCTGGATGAGAAGAGCAGGAATTTCCACTTGTGTTGGAAACAACCCTTGCTGCTCAGGATTCTCCTTGGATTGGGTAGTATCCCTAACTGATCCTTCACTCTTATTGTGATTGCTGTCAAACCGTCTAGACCTTTCTGGCGATTCTCTTTTAGACTTAGACTTAGACTTGTTTGGCCCCGAGCTTCCACTCATACTAATGTTGGGAGTGGGTTCCCTTGTTGGTTCTATGAGCAATTTGTCCAAGGGGAGATTTGTCAATCTCCATTCTCTATAGAGTTTAAACTCTTGAAACTCTGCTCGGCCAAACTTGATTTGGGCCAAGTGTAAAATGTCTCTGAGTGTGCTCTTCTGCTGGAAAACGTCGTCAAAGAGATCATCTTCCTTAGTGAACACCTTTATGTTAACAGTCGTGGTAAAATTATTTATCACATCAAAGGGATCAAATTGTCTCCATGGGAACTTAAACAATCATAGACTCAACATGTTGTCTACTTCCTTGAAAGCATGACCTAGATCAAACAATGCAAAAGCCCCATAGACCACAGAGAATTGTGGCCAGATTGCCTTTTTCTTATCTTTAAGTTCTCTGCTCATTCCTCCAACCCCGCAGGTTTGGTAGGCTATTTCCCGAGCCATCAACTTGTTAGGAACATACAAGGGAAGTACATGAGGAGAGACAATGCTTCTGAATACTCTGATATAAGTGAAAAATTATTCTCCAAACCATCTTCCCATAGGGAGAATATCGATTTCAGCTTCAGGAGAAAATCTCAGGGCATCTGTATTATACAACATCTTGTGAATGGGTAGCATAACTCCATGGAAGATTCTATAAAAATATGGGGTGAACTTAGAATACCATAGTTCCTTATGGTAGAATTGAATGGGTAAGGGATTCGGTATCATCCATTTCCAACCCATGAGATGAAATTTAGAAACAAAACAGATAGCATCCATGACATAGGTAGCTAGAAAGAAAGGAGGATAAATCCTTTGAGAAGGAGTCCTTCTAGACCGATAATTCCAAATAGTAGAGGCTAAGTTATCAAACAATATTTGGGCCCAGTCCATTATAATTGTGTCTGTGGCTGCATCCAGTAGGGGTAGCCACTCGGATGAAAACTTGTTGATATCAGGTTTTCTGAATAGCCTACATAACATTGCAGCAACGAAACAATACGGAGAAGAGAGGGAACTATTGATGTACATACCATATTTGTCATTTTTTAATGACTCTTCCTTCGCTGACCAGCTTTTGGTGCATTTTGACAAATCTTCGTTCTCCTTGGTGAATTTCTCCACGAACTGCTTGTTATAGCTAGCCTGCAGCTCTGGTAAATGATGCATGCGTCTTAAATTCTGTGGGGTAAATAATCCTATAACTTCCTAGCTTCACGTCTTGAATTGCCCGTCCATTATATCAACATCATCTATCACCCATTCGACCATATCTATATAGGGAAGTATTTTTCGCCTTACTACGAAACGATGCAAGAATGAGGATGCAAGCTCTCTAAGTGATGCTTCGGATGACCCGCGTGCATCTGCCGTCGCTGTAACCTCCATGACTCTCAGGTTTTCTTCCTCCAATAGACTATACATGCCTTCCCAAGTAGATATCCTTGCTTCTCTGGTACAGGTGTTGTCCGTGAATAATGGAGTCATCTCTGTTTTTTCAGATACCAGAGCTTTTTCTTTTTTTCCCATCGCATTCTGTGCACTGCTCCTGTAAGTTCACAAGTAGAGAACTAAGACACAATGAGAATGATAACAAAGGATGGTAAGTAATAAGGTGATGGGAAAGCTCTTAATTTCAAAATCACATCAAATATATCACCCTACGTGAAATAACCCTTTCCCTCAGATCTAAATCATTTCTCATAAATAACCATCAATAAACCACTAAGTTAACATTAATGCCCATAACTCTGTATCGGATGACGAGAAATATTTCGTCAAACTGTGAGCCCTTTTGATCTGTGATAAAGCAATTTTGCGATTTGCTTCGCAATATCACAGATCGCAATATTGCTAATCCTTTGTGGTTAACAATCATTTGTTTCATTATGTGACTGCAAGATGTGATTTGCGGGATGCTTTATCGCATTTCACAATATCGAGACGTTTTATCTTAGGTGGTGCTCCGATATAAGGAATCTGCGATATGCAATGAGTCTGTATGGCTTGCGATCTCGCATCATCATGTTTTCGTAATTTGGACAGTTTCTTTATATGTGATGTCCTCCGTTACCATTTTGCGATGTGATGTTCATCATTAAGAGAATGTTTTTTATTTGAGATTTTTCAGAATACTTAAGATTTTGCGTTTGCTAATGTTTTTCTTAAGTTTATGATAGTGTGTTTTATTAGAAGGGAATTTTAAGTGCTAGTTTTTATTTTTTAGAAGGGTCCCCATTTATTTAGTGTTATTACTAATACTAAATAAAAAGGGGGGGTTGCTGCTCATCACAACAATTGGTGATTCACTAGAAAGAACAAGTTATCTCTGATTATCTTTTGAATTTTCTAAAACTTCCAAAACAGAAAATTTTTATGGAAAACCAAACTTTATTAAAAAAATATAAAGTTCATAATGTTGTTTTCCATTAACAATATTTTGTTCCTTCCGAGCTAATTCTGATTATTTTCTTCCTAAAGCTAGTCATTTCATTTACATTAGTCACTACTTGGTTTATAAGGATAAAAACAAAGACATCTCTGTAGATTAGTTTTAAGTATGCTCATTTGTCGTAGGTAGAGTATCTGCTGCCAACAGGCGTTTATAGCCTCGACAGGGTTACCTGTTACCCAGCAATGATCAAGTGTCCTACTTCAAGAAGTATACAAATTTCAAAGATAAATCCACATTCACACTTATTTCTTTCGTTTTCTTTTAATTCTTAAAGAACAATGTCTTGGTTTGGTGGCCAAATTTTGACAGTGCCATTCACTTGATTTATAACTTTACTGAACAAGCTGGCTCGTGATGAGACCCCTTATTTTCGATTGCAACAATTTTGAGTCATTGCCCTATTTTGGTATGCAGCTTGGCAACGTCAGTTAGTTATAATCTTTATGATCATGATAAGCCGACTCTTGATGAGACTTCTTATTCTTTAAGTTTATAGTGCATAGGTGGATTACTCTTCGAAACTTGTAATTCCCTAAGTGGGGAGGAAGTCATTGGTTCCTTAAGAATAGCTCTAGATGACAATTATAGAGTTTTTGAAGACAAATTTTCTACAGAGAACCTTTGTTTTGTTATTGATGCTTTTCATGACCGATATAAAACAAATTCCCAGTAAAGGTTGCTCTTAATCAGAATTTGTAAGGTTGAAATTAGTAAAATTTTCAGGCTTGTAGTACTTGACTATATCTTTCAATAATAATGATTAATTTTCCAATTCAGTTCTATTTATACAAGCAAAAAACAAAATTTACAAGAGACACTAATCTTTTTGGAGAAATCCAAAAGTAGCCATTTACAACCTGTTTTAGTATCAAAATAAAGCTATAAATAATAATTTACAAAAATAGAAGAGGTCATCTTCTATGGAAAGTATTTTTTAAGGATATGCACATTAACAGGTAAACATTCTCTTTTCTCTGCTAAATCTTGCAACCTGAAAGTTGATGGACCTATTATTTCAACAATTTGGAATGGTCCAAGCCACATCCGTTGGAATTTAGAATGTTTGCCTTTTTCTTCGTGAGCCTTATGCCATTTCAATACTAAATCTCCAATTTGAAAATCCTTCCTAGATACCATGTTTGAATCAAAAGAAGCCTTTACTAATGCTTGATGATGTGCATAGGAAATTTTGGCTTGTTCTCGTTGCTCTTCTAGCTTAAGGATCTGCAATTGTCTTAGTTGCAAAGATGAAAAAGGTGTTTCTTCAATAAATTGAATTAAGGCTAAAGAAGGAATTGCTAGATGAGTTGGGAGAACTACTTCTTTCCCATAAAATAAATTAAAGGGAGAGGTGCCAATTGAAGCCCTTTGAGTTATTCGATTTGCCCAAAGAGCATACATCAAAGATTTGTATTAATTTCTATGATTTTGATCAATAGTTTGCTTAATGATTCTGATTAGGTTTTTATTTGTTGATTCAACAAACCCGTTCCCTTGTGGGTAATAATTGGAAGAATACTTAAGTTTAAAACTTTTTTTTAAGTGCAAATTCAGTCATAGCATTTCTAGAAAAATATGATGCATTTTCAAACATTGAAGCATAAGGTAAGCCAAACTTGGTAATTATGAACTGGTCTATGAAATCGATGATATGTTCAGCATTAGTTGTCTTGAGAGGAACTACTTCTACCCATTTAGTAAAATAATCTGTAGCTGTAAGGATGTAACTATGTTGTTTAGAAGAGTGAGGAACGATCTCACCTATTATATCCAATCCCCATTGCTCAAATGGTTGGTCGATATTAACCGGTTGCAATGGAAATGATGGTTTCTTCTGTCTTCCAGCAACAGTTTGACAAACTTGACATTTCCTTACATAGTTGTGTGCATATTTAAATAAAGTAGATGATAGCATCCTACGTACAAAATTTTGTGTGCTGTTGCATCTTCTGCATAATGTCCACCTGCTGATCCATCATGGAGTTCCTGCAACACTTTTTCATCTTCAGATTTCTCAAGACATCGAAGAATAACTGAATCATAATTCATCCTAAAAAGTACATTGTTTACAAGTTGATATTGCTTAGCTTTCAATCTTAGGGCTCTTTTCTTTGTATGATTTAGATTTGAAGGAGCATATCCATTTTTTAAATAAAACATGATATCAACATATATTGATTCAATATTGTTTAGGTTTACCTCATACATTTGTACCTCTTGACTGGGAGATGGTATTTCTGATTTAAGCGATGCCCTAGCCAACATTCTGCAAAATCCTTGGCCTTTTACAATATTTTCTGGCTTGATCTTAGCATCATATTCTTGTAGGGCAGTGACCCAATTCACTCTCTTTTCACCCACATCTTTCGGTACCAAGAGATTTCTTACTGCTGGAAATGACACTAATATCTTTGTATGGGTTTTAAGAAGAAAGGGTCTAAAGTGTTCGATTGCTTTGAAAACAACATAAGCTTGTTTTTCAATGTCAGAATAATTTAATTCAGCCCCTTGCAAATTTGAACTAAACAAAGCAATTGGGGCTTCCACTTTGTCTTGATTGGCTTGTGTGAGTATTGCGGCATATGACTTCTCAGAGGCAAATGTATACAAAATGAAAGGATCGGAAAAATTTGGAGTTGCTAGGGATGGGGCATCAACAATTTCTTACTTAATTAGATTGAATGCTTCATATTCTACCTGACCCCATTTAAAGAGTGACTTTTTCTTGATCATTTCTTGTAATGGTGACACAATTCTTGAGAACTCTGGGACAAATCTTTTCACAAAATTAATTTTACCAAGGAAGGATTGCATTGTTTTCTTATTATGTGGTAAGGATATTTCAGAAATTTCTTTAATCCTATTTGGATGAATATGGATTCCAGACTTAGACACTATAAATCCAAGAAGTTTTCCTTCACTTAATGCAAAAAAGGAATTTTTTGGATTAAGTGAAATCCCATGCCTTTGACAACGTTGAAAGACTTGCTTTAAATCTCTGAGGTGATTACTACATTTTTTAGAATATATTATTATGTCATCCAAGTAAATCACCATTGATTTGTTTAATAATTCCTTAAATGAAATATCCATGGCCCTTTGAAATGTGGTGCCAACATTAATCAACCCAAAAGGCATCTTTTGATATGCATATGTACCCCATTTGGTTCTGAATGTGGTTTTTAGCTGATCATCCGGATGGACTAAGACTTGGTTGTAGCCGGGGAAACCATCTAAAATGGACATCAATTCTAATCTCGCAGCTGCTTGTAATATTTGTTCCATAGGAGGCAGGGGAAAATTATCCTTTTGGTAGGTTTTGTTAAGATTTCAAAAGTCAATACAAATTCGAATGTCTCTATTTTTCTTTCTAACTGGAACGTGATTAGAAACCCTTCTAGAATGTCGAATGAGAAAAATAATTTTTTCTTTCAACAATTTATTGAGCTCAGACTTAATCTAATTTTCCAGATTATGATGGATCTTCCTCAACTTTTGCTGGACTGGTCTTTCATCAGCTATCATCGGGATAATATGTTGAATGATTGAAGTGTCGTAAGTCTTAAGGTCATCGTAATTCCAGGAAAAGACACTTTTATACTATTTAAGGAGTCAAACAAAGGCTAATTTTTCCTCTGGGGATAGACCAAGACCTAAGTTGATATACTGCGGCTTAGTATCCATTCCTAGATTTACTAATTCATAGTTTAGAGTTGAACTCTGAATTTTTGAATTGGTATACCTTTTGAATCTGTCTTTTAAATCGTATAGGTCTTTTAACTTGACTACAGATTTTGGTATGGCATTATTGGTTCTCTCTTGTTGTCACTGCTTGTCATGTTGGTCCTCGTCAATTATCTAATTACTGTAAGATCCTTCTGAAGTCAGGAAACTCACAATATCAGGGTCATCATTAAAAATTCTCTAATTGTTAACATTATCAGGGATGGAGGGCCTAAAGATCAATTTGATTGAGAATATGTCTGGGCTATAGTCTTCTGAGGGAATGAGCTTGGAAGCTACATTAACTAGGAGGTCAGCACTAGAATTTTGGAGTCTAGGAATGGATAAAATATTGAATGCTATAAAATGTTCAGTTAGATCTTGTACTAAAGATTGATAATGCTTTAAATGACCTGATAGACAATGTATAGTATTTCGTACCTGTTTAATAGCAATATTAGAATCTCCAAAGACTTGTAGATACTTGATGTCCAGTCTAATTGCTTTGTACAACCCTTGCACTAAAGCTTCATATTCTGCAGTGTTGTTTGTGCAATCGAACTCGAGTCTACAGGTTAGCATGGTTTTATTCCCTTCCGGACTAACTAATACACATCCTGCTCCTTCTCCATCATTAGACTTAGAACCGTCAAAAAATAATTTCCAAAATAAAGAGTTATTTACAGGACTATCTACAAAATTAATGCATTTAGAACTCTCTGTTTGAGAAAAGTTTTCTACTTGAGATAACACATAATGTTCTAAATAAGGCAAAGTATGAGCATTAAAATTTCTTAAGAAAGAGTCAATAGAATAGTTCCCAATTATATTGTTGCTGTATGCTATAGGTTCATTTTCTCCTTCCAGTTCCGTCACTATGTATTTTTGATGTCTTCCTCACTCAAACTTTATCTGATTTGGTTTACCATTGTAAGGGAGCCACATATGTGACCAGTCGGTTGCAAAGTATCCATGAAACTTTTCAGACCAATCCCTACTAAGAATTAAACCACAAAATTTAGGAATGTCTGCAACTAAGATATCAATGACTTGACATAACTTTGGATTCGCTGAGAGCCTTATGGTAACTTGATTTAGTTAACCAATTACTTCAACTTGCGATTGGTTCAACTGAACTATGCGTATTGCAGAATTTTGAGGTTGGACGTTTAACTTTCCACAAATTGTTTTAGGCAAAATATTAGATGAAGGACCTGAATCTACCAAACAATTATGCAAATTTTTGTTGAAACTTTTGTAAGGAGGAATGGACGAGTATGGGATTTTTACCTACCTCCAATTAAAGCAATATCATTTGGGTCAACTTTATTTGCCATACTAGTTGGAGGTCTTCCCATTTCATGAGATGCTTGCAAGATTACAACGACAAGAAGAGGTGCAACGAGTATTGCATGCAGATCTTTCAAAAGTAGTTTCTGTTGATGCTTTAATTTACTCAGTTCATGAAAATTAATGTTGGATGTAGTCTTCTTCATGTCTTCAACAACATTATACTCCATCTCATCAGAAACAATCAGTGTTTTATATGAAGTTGATGAATCGGATTGGACTGGGCTTGTTTGAGTCGCTTTTGGTGATGATTTCTTACCTGTGACTTTATCTTTGGAAACCGAACTTGCGTTCTTTTGTTTAGAATGGGGTTATGGAGGATCAAGTTGATTTCTACTTCTGGTACTGACTAATGATGCCTCTTGATCCTCTTTGTCTAGAAGAATGAAGTCCCACATTCCCTGTAGTTCTACAACCTCATCTTCATCAATAGGTTCTTCATTGGACACTTCTTCTTCTTCTCCTTCAGATTTTGCATTTGTTATAGCATTGGGAGGCTTTGGATCAGTTGAAGGGTTTTTCCTATAAGGCTTGTAGGGTTTCTTAGAAGAAGTCTCTACTACTTATCTTTTAATGTCAACCATTTCGTTAGACATGGTTTTTAAAACTTTCTGTAATCCTTCCAAATCAAATGGGTCCTTTAATTGCTTTTTCTTAGGATCATCTCTAAAAGCAACCTTCTTAGATTTTCTTTCATCAATAGAAATTTTCTTTTCTAAAGCTAAGATACGCTTTTCTACCGCTATCGCTTCCTTCATGTTTTCGGCCAATGTTGGCTTGGCAGCCCTATCAACAAAGATTGCTATATTCGATGGTAAAGAAGATATGTACCATTCACTTCGAACTTCTTCTCTAGGCTTGGAAGCGGTAGAGATTTTATTCAAGAGTTTGTTGAAACACGAGTTGAAATCTTTGATAGGTTCTCTTGATTCAGTCTTAAGATTCGATAGATCATTGATCAATGTTGCCATAGACCTATCATCACCGAACTTTATCAAGAATTGCTCTTGGAAAATATCCCAACTAGTAATGGATCTTAATGGTAATGAAAAATACCAGGACCAAGCTACTCCTTGTAAAGTATATGGAAAAAGTCTAACAACAACATCTTCATTTATAACTCCATTTAATTTTATCGATAACATAAAGTTATTTATGTGTTCTTCTGCTAGCATGCCTGCTTCAGGATTAAAATTGGGTAGCCATTTCTCAGGATGGGCCAGTAATTGATTCAAGGGGGCAAGCATTGAGACTGCCCCTGGATTATTCCATGGGTTTTGAGCCATCGTTGAACTATTAACAGAGGAAAGTGTAGATGAAGTTCCTTGTGGTGGGGACGAAGATGTCGAAGTTCCAGTACTCTATTAAACAATGATATGGAGTGGAGGAGTGGTTGGTTGACTTTGAAATGGAGAATACGGAATGGATGATGATGATGAAAGATTCTCACTATCAAACCCTTTAGGTGTCTTCCTTGCTCTTTTCCTTTTGGGCAGAGGTAATTCAGTTGGTTCGATACCAAGATTTTCACTCTATAATCTAGTAAGAGGATGAGAAGGATTATATTGCAAAGTCACACTACCATTAGATAATTCAGATTTCTGTGGTGATATGGAAAATCCTTAAAGTTTATGGATCAAAGACTCAACTTTAGGGGGTTCGATAGTAGATTTATCTAGTTTGGGTTTGCAGCAGTGGTTGTTGTTTTCTCAACTTCTTGCTTAAGATTTAAAGACTCAGAATGCGATGGAGAAGTCAGGGGAGATTTTCAGGGCGATTTACTCTCATAATGGGTTTTGGATTTAGATTTACTAGCCATTCACAGTTCAGGCCCTCCTTCTATTGCTAATTATGTTGAAGCCCCGAAAATCGGGTCTACAACAAGGGGGATAATCACCCAGTCCGGACCTTGAAAGTAGCTCCTTTTCCGTTTGGGATAGTGACTCCGACTGGGGATAATGGGACCAGTTTCCCAATTTGTGTGTGATGATGCTAAGGGATGATGCTTTCCTTTCTAAAAGTTTCTAAATAAAATGATTTTAATCTAAATCTAATCTAACACATGCAATTTTATTCTAATGAATGGAAACATCTAATTCTAAAAACTATCCCGGGATTAACTCTTCACTTATGTGATCTAAAATAGTTTCCAACAACAATCGATAATAAAGATTATTCATTTGGTATGAGAAAAGAATCCATTAAAATTAAATTTTCTCGTATAAGAAATGAGCCGAAATAGTTATGATAAGCATATCGCATAATAAGTTATTCATATACTCAACATAAAAAGAATAGTTACCACCGTACAAAAGTGCCAAATAATAACTGAACATTCAGGCTTTCATATATAAACAGCTGAAAATAACATATCACTCGACGCATAAGCAGAAATCATTAAGAGATAAAAGTACCATTGATATTGAGTCCTAGTCATGAGCGTCAACAATATAGATTTATCTTCTCATAAGTCAATATCTATTAAAAGTACAAAAGTGCATTTGAGTAGCAGACATTAAACACAGATATAAATAAATCTCATTCCATTCATTTATCAAAACCTCCTCAGAGGGTGCAGAAGTGCATGTTCTGAAGAACTTCTTTTTGACAAATTTTTGGACCTCTCTAAATGCATGAGAGGGGTTTAAATACTACTAACTAAAGACTAAAAATAGTTATTACAAAAATATAGGAGGAGGTTTAAATGATCATCCTCATCTAAAGAAAAAATAAAAGGAAATAAAACTGAAACTGCATCTAAAAATCAACTATGCATCTGTTCTCTTAAGTCACAAGCATCCAGCATTGGCTTCAGTAGTGTCGGTTGGCCGACCTCCGATTTTAATTGTCCTGCGAAAACAGAATCAGCAAGCGTTGGCACTATATTATTGGTGGAATTTGTAAGGCACTTCAGAGTCATACACTGACTGTGTGGTTTCACCAAATATTGCCAGTAAGTGTCCCAATTTAACTTAGTTAACTTTTTGATTGACTCTGCCTTTTCTTCAGCTTTTTGTTTCCAACTTTTGTGTAGTTGATGCTTTTTTGGGAGAAATCCTGGAGCGGTTTCCAATATCAGGTTGGCTCTGTGTAGATTTTCATTGATACAGTCAATGACATTGCTTGTTTCTGTTGTTGCTTCTTCTGCTTCATGCTCTTCTTTTTTCATCTATGCGTCCCACTTATTAAACAACATTTGTTTGTGTGATTCATTGATCTTGGGAAATCCTGCTTTCTTGCCTTCCTCTGATTCCTACCAATTCAAATAGTCAGAAACTTTATTATCAATTAAATCATAATCAAATCACAAATCTACAACTTGACTTGTGATTTTGTCACTTATCTCACAGTGAGAGTTCCATTGCGATATTCTTTGGCAAAGTGTTTCCTGTTGTTGCAAGAGTTGATCATTTAAGGCAAGGGCTTCTGTGACAAATTCTACAACTTTGGGGTCATCTTTGTGAATTTCTAACATGGCTTGTAATTGCTGTTCTTTTTTGGCCAGACTGCTTTGATAACCTAGCTACATTTCCTGGAAATCCTGTTGTAATTTTACTAGTTTTTATTCTGCTTCCCAGCTAATGCTGGTCTGCTGTAACTCTTGCTGCAAACATAGGATTTTATCCTCTTTATCTTTAAGAAATAAGCAAGAGTTGAACTTTGGATGCTTTGTTAATAGTAGAAGAAGCATAAGCTCCTGTGATTTGGGATAATCTAGTCAGGTTCTCTGTCGGATTAGTGGTAGGGTCTTTCCAAAGGACATCCAGTAGCTTTGCTTCAGGTGAGAGGATGCTATCTAGTTTTCACTTCTTTCTCTGTCTCCTGACCACAACTTTGTGGTGCAGACTGTAAAACACAGCTAGAGGAGGGATTTCCTTTATCTTTAGCATGATTTCATATGACGGAGCTATGAGAATGCGCTCCATTTCTGGAGCATTGAAAACTGTTTCAATCACCATTTATGTGATTCTCTGTGCTGGACTCCTTGGTGTCTCCATGTTTTTCTCCCCCGTGTTGATCAATTCATTAAAGTTTTTCCATTGTTTCTCCAGCTCTGTTCTTAATGGTTTTGTTGGCCAGATAAGAGGAGTGGGAATTTCCACCTGTGTTGGCAACAACCCTTGCTGCTCAAGATTCCCCTTGGATTGGGCAGTATCCATGACTGATCCTTCACTCTTATTGTGATCACTCTCTAACCGTCTAGACCTTTCTGGCGATTCTCTTTCAGACTTAGACTTAGTCTTCTTTGGCCCTGAGCTTCCACTCATACTAATGTTGGGAGGTGGTTCCCTTATTGGTTCTATGCACAATTTGTCCAAGAGGAGATTTGCCAATCTATGTTCTCTGTAGAGTTTAAACTCTTGAAACTCTGCTGGGCCAAACTAGATTTGGGCCAGGTGTAAAATGTCTCTGAGTGTGCTCTTCTATTGGAAAACATCGTCAAAGAGATCATCTTCCTTAGTGAACATCTTTATTTAAACAACCGTGGTAAAATTCTTTATCACATCAAAGGGATCAAATTGTCTCCTTGGGAACTTAAACAATCATAGACTCAACATGTTGTCTACTTCCTTGAAAGCGTGACCTAGATCAAACAATGCAAAAGCCCGACAGACCACAGGGAATTGCGGCCAGATTTCCTTTTTCTTATCTTTGAGTTCTCTGCTCATTCCTCCAACCCTGCAGGTTTGGTAGGCTATTTCCTGGGCCATAAACTTGTCAGGAACATACAAGGGAAGTATGTAAGGAGAGGCAATGCTTCCAAATACTCTGATATAAGTGAAAAATTCTTCTCCAAACCATCTTCCCACATGGAGAATATCAATTTCAGCTTCAGGAGAAAATCTCGGGGCATCTGTATTATACAACATTTTGTGAATGGGTAGCATAACTCCATGGCAAATTTTATAAAAATATGGGGTGAAATTAGAATCCCACAGTTCCTTATCATAGACTTAAATGGGTAAGGGATTTTGTACCGTCCATTTCCAACCCATGAGAGGAAATTTAGAAACAAAACATATAGCATCCATGACATATGCAACTAGAAGGAAAGGAGGATAAATCCTCTGAGAAGAAGTCCTTTTAGATCGATAATTCCAAATAGTAGAGGCTAAGTTATCAGAGAATATTTGGGCCTAGTCCATTATAATGGCATTGGTGGCCCCATCCAGGAGGGGTATCCACTCAGATGAAAACTTATTGATATTAGGTTTTTCGAATAGCCTACATAATATTCCAGTAGTGAAACAATACAAAGAAGAGAGGGAACCAGTGTTGTACATACCATATTTGTCCCTTTTTAACAGCTCTTCCTTCGCTGACCAACTTTTGGTTCATTTGATAAATCTTAGTTCTCCTTGGTGAATTTCTCCACGAACTGATTGTTATAGCTAGTCTGTGGCTCTAGTAAATGATACATGCTTCTTAAATTCTGTGGGGTAAATGATCCTGTAACTTCCTGGCTTTGTGTCCTGAATTGCTTGTTCATTGTATCAGCGTCTTCTATCATCCATTTGACCATATCTATATAGGGAGGTATTTTTGGCCTTGCTGCAATACGATGAAGGAATGAGCATGCAAGCTCTGTAAGTGATGCTTCGGACGACCTGCATGCATCTGTCGTAGCTGTAACCTCCATGACTCTCGGGTTTTCTTCCTCCAGTAGACTATACATGCCTTCCCAAGTAGATATCCCTACTTCTCTAGTACAAGTGGTGTCGATGAATAATGGAGTCATCTCCGTTTTTTCACATACCAGAGCTTTTCCTTTCTTTCCCATCAATGTTCCGCGCACTGTTCCTGTAAGTTCACAAGTAGAGAACTAAGAAACAATGAGAAAGGTAATGAATGATGGTAAGTAATAAGGTGACGAGAAAGCTACTAATTTCAAAATCACATCAAATATATCACCCTACGTGAAATAACCCTTTTGCTCAAATCTAAATCATTTCTCATAAATAACCATCAATAAACCACTAAGTTGACATTAATGCCCATAACTCGGCATTAGATGGCGAGAAATATTTTATCGAACTGTGAGCCATTTTGATCTACGATAAAGCGATTTTGCGATTTGTTTCGCAATATCACAGATCACAATATTGCTAATCCTTTTTGGTTAACAATCATTTGTTTCATTAGGCGACTGCGAGATGCGATTTGTGGGATGTTTTATCACATTTCGCAATATCGGGACGTTTTATCTTAGGTGGTGTTGTGATATAAGGAATCTGCGATATGCGATGAGTCTATATGTATTGTGATCTCGCATCATCGCGTTTTCACAATTTGGACAATTTCTTTATATATGATGTCCTTTGTTACCCTTTTGCAATGCGATGTTCATCATTAAGAGAATGATTTTTATTTGAGATTTTTCATAATACTTAAGATTTTGTGTTCGTAGATGTTTTTCCTAAGTTTATGATAGTGTGTTTTATTAAAAGGGAATTCTAAGTGCTAGTTTTTATTTTTTAGAAGGGTCCCCATTTATTTAGTGTTATTACTAATACTAAATAAAAAGGGGGGTTGTTGCTGGCCACAAGAGGTTCCTTTTCCTTTTTTGCCACACGTGATTCACTAAAGTCCCCTTTCTTCAACCCAATTTCTTGCATTGCATCTGGAAGAAATTGAAGAGCATTAATTCTTTGCTGAATAAAATTGCAGTATTGGATCCTTTTCAGTGGAAATGCAATTTCTCCCTTTTTGAAGTCAACATGCTAATTTTGAACCTAATTATCAGGCACAAAAGAAATAATGAAGTAAATTAGTACAATGACATATAAATTAAGAAATAAGATATTGAAATTCAATTCCATATAATAAAACTTACCTGAGCTAGAAAATAAATCTAGAACCCAATCTCCTTCATTTGAACATATGTCTATAAGATAGTTAAACAATAACTGTGGTTTTTGATAAATGTTAACTATCTCTCCTTTTGCTTCTTTGTCTCCATATGTTAGTTTTGTAACAACATCATCATAAGCCAGTACTTGGCTATGATTCTTTCCATCTACCCGATTAAAAATCATATACATATAGCTATCATCTTTTGCCCAACTATCAATATCGATGAACTCACAATCATTTATAAATGGTTGATATTCACGATTAAGAATATTCAACTTTTGCCTATAACATGAAATAGTAAAAGCTCAATTAACTTGTACATAAATGGATTTTTTAACATTAATCAAATATACATTTTCAACGTCTTACCATGTAAGATGCATCCTTGAGTTTGTTTTCCTCTTGAAGCTTGACAATAACATTTCCAATTCTGTGTCTAAATGAAATGTCACAAATATCCATAATGGTGATGATGTGACTTCTAAAAATCTCGCAACCACTTTACTAAGAGCTTGATAAGTATAAGGGTCACTGTCATAGTCAATGTTTGGAATGTTGAAACCATGGGGAATATCTGCAATAACTAGGGAATAATCCCTTTTAAGTATGAGTTTAGCAATGTATTCATAGTCGCCTTGTATTACTTGATATTGAACATTGTCAAGCCCATTCCAAATGAAATGAGTAAGATTTGGATTAAGTTCAACAATCTTAAAGCATTTCTTCTTCAGTATTTCGATCTTAATTTTTTCAACAAAGGTTTTGAATCTATCTGGTGCTCCATTTGAATCCTTCCTCATATTTAATAAAATAAACAAATATATGTGTAAGTTATAAAATAAAAATAGTATAGAGATGAATAAACATTAATTTATAAATCAACATGCCTTTTTAAATGCAAGATAATTTTTTTTAATGTTGATGTAGAACTTGAATCTAGATAGTTGTGTACAACATCATCCCAACTATATTCATTTAACAATTTAACCATTTGTTCTTGTATTTTCATGTAAAGTTTGTGGCTGCATAGATAAAGTAAAAAAAATTAATATAATGATATGTATAACAAATACTACCAAGAACAATATGTTGTATTTAAAAGAAAATTATAATCTAGAAATAAGTAAAAATAATTCAACAAACTTACTTTTGAAATTCCTCAGACATTTCCTCCAATGATAATTCCCCTTACCTCACACGAGATAATATTTCTTTCACAAGTTTTTCATCCTTCACTCCTTGCAATGCTCTCCAAGGGGTGATAGTCATATCTTCTAGAAGCTGCTTCATTTCAGGACCTGATTTACTGTTGATACATATCAATGTTTTAAACCTTTTGACCTTCTGCTTTTTAATGCCAATGTTCTCCCACATGCTAAAATTCTCATTAATCAATTCCCATATCTCTCTAGTTCTAAATGCCAGCTGGAAAATGTTATCAATACCTTTGAATAAATCAGTATTGACTATGTCACCTTTTGAATTGATTTTCTCCTCAATTTGATAGGCTATTTCCATACAACATTCCTTTCGGAAATTTACAGTAACATTTATCTTATCCCCACCACATTTTTCTTCAAATTCACTACGAATAAATCTAACCCTTTGGACGAAAGTCATAGACATCCTATATTCATTATCTGAATTATGATCCCATGCCACTAAATTTTCTTTTGTATCTAATAAACCAACATAAATGATACATTTCATTGTTTCAAAACGTGGGTTATGGGGATATTCCTCCATCAATTGTCTTTGAGCTTCTATATAATGGTTCCCCCCCAAGCACATAATAGTTTTATTCACAATTTTGACTTATCAAATGCTTCTTTGTTTGGAAATTGAACTGGATCAACAAGAACCACATAATTAACCACATGAGCATATGTATTGTATGTCATCAATGTCTTCAAGTTGTGAACATGCAGGCGGTGTGGCTTTCTGACTTGATATTTACATTGTGCTTCACTTGCTTTATAAATTTGTCTCACATTAAGCTGAAATGTACGCCCACCCTCAATTAAGTTTTTCTTTGTCAAGTTCTGTGGAATGGCATTTTTTTTTTGTTTTAATAATGCCATCCTCTAATTCAGATCCTAGTGTAATGATTTCCCTTCTTTCTTTTGAAGGTTCACTAGGATCTTGGCTGTTGGTAATGACTACTTCAGAATGTTCAACTTATTTTTCTTCCTCATAACATTCTCATCATTAACTAGAATAGATTTATTCTTGGGCATTGTTACTTTTGGTTTTCTACAACTCTTCTCCTTTCTAACATCAGTTCCAATGTCATCCTCAGTAACGACAACATATTCTTCAACGTCAGTTTCAACTTCCTCGTCTTCAAAAGTAACATCTCTACCTTTGCTAGATTTATCCAATAGAGGCATTTTTTATTTATTATTTTTTTTTTTTTTCTGATCCCTTAGATGTAGGTTTGTAGCATCATGAATTACTACCTTTTTCTTGTTTGCCATATCTTTTTCTGACTTTGAGTAGAAACTACTGACAACTTTCATAATATCATGCTCTATGAAATGAATTCCTTCCATCATAATTGAACAACTTTCACCAAATTCTATGAAACAAAATATCATATGTTAATAAAAGCAAAGTTATAAAAATATAACGAGACAGTTACAAGAACACAAAACACAAATATAAATAACAATACTTACGATATTTTGTTTCCTCTCATTTACGATTTGTTTACCCAACTTTGTAGATACCTCTTTCGTGTCATACAATGAATATGATAACTAGTATTCAATCCTTTCATGTGACTTGGGCAGTTTTGTAAGTATGTAAACAACTTCACTGTTCGGTACCAAACACATGTCTACAACCTTTCCCAACACCTCATAAATTCCATTATCATTAGGTTTATAAACATATAGATATATCTGCACATCTTGGCTTTCTCTTTCTTTCACATATTAGACATTTGCTGGAAGTTTCACCTCTTTTGATTTCTTCTAGTATGAAATCATCTTCTTATCGTTTCAGGCACCTGAAAGATTTGTAGCTATCAGCTCAGGTTTGGTTCATGCAATAGTGTTTTTTGAAGATCCACCTTTAACAGTCTTTAGTCCAGAAAGACTCACAGAAATCTTGTTTGATGTCATTTTCCTTAAAAAAGACACATATAAATTAGTAAATTACAAAAAATAATAGCTTAAATTAACAGACAAAACGATAAATGATAATTAATTTTGTAAAACATAACAATTAAAAAGAAAAAAAAAATTTAAAAATTTAAAAAATACAGCGCCCTACCACCCTATCCGTGAAATCGGTCGGCCACTTGGCAGAGTGGTCCCACCCCCCCTACCCCACTTTGGCGGCCCAACAACCACCTCCCTCCCCATCACACTGTCACCCGGCTCCGCACCCCACCCACCCCACTTGGTGGTGCCAGTCCCCCCCCCCACCCGCGGGTTTGGGCCCCCGGGGGGGCGGGGTGCTGCCACCTCCACCCACCCCCGGCGAGGGCCGTGGGCCATCGGGGTAGGGCGGGGGCTGACCTCAGCCTCCGCACCACCTTGCAGCCCAACAACCTGTCGGGGTGGGGCGGTGGGGCTGGCGCCCAGCCCCAGCAGTCCAACAACCCATTGCCCAGGCCAGTAAGCTATTGGGCTGCTAGTGTGGGGCAAGGGGGTTGGCGCCCAGCCCCCCGCCCCACCTCGACGCCTCCGCCCCACCCCGACACCTCAACCAACCATTGGGCTGCCGGGGTAGGGTAGGGTGCTAGGCATCTAGCCCCCCCGCTCCTCACTCACGGGCCCATTGGACCGCCAGGAGCATGATCGGGCCCACCACGCCCACTACGGATGTAGTGGTTAAATCTAGCCCACAAAAAATTTTAACTTCTAAAAAAACATAAATTTCATTAAACTTATTTAATTTTAAAATTTGCACAACAGAAAAATAAACTAACCTTTCAAATGTGATAATCCTTGGTTGAATATGTTGTTGATAACAATGTAGTTGCTTCACAAATTCTCTCCAAGTCTTTTAAAAAACCTCTGAAAAAATTGATGTGATGTGAGGAATAGTGATAATGAAATTTATTATATAGGGGAAATTTCGAAATTGCTTTACCGTACGGTTAATGTGGGACTAATTTATTTTAGAAGGTATAATAAAAATTGAAAAAAAATTCAATTGTTTAGTAAATATTATATAGTTTAAGTAATAAATTAATTTAGGTAAAATATTTAGTTTGCAATTTTAATTTTAAAGATTTATTTCATAAATAAAAGTTAGTTAAAATTTTTCAATAAATTGTAGAAGCAAATAAGAGGGGAATTCGTGAAATGAATTTTTTGGAGGGAAAAATTTTGGTGAAAAATTTTGGAGGGAAATTTTGGCGAAAAATTTTCGAGGGAAATTTTCATTCTTTAAGCTATATATTATCATTAGGAGAGTTTGCATTTGTATCATTCGACCTATTCTATTTGAAAGGCATGGATTCTTCTGATAGTGAAGTTTTTCTTTGTGAAGCATCAACATGTTCGTCACGTAACAAATCTATTCATATTGACGAATATAACGGAAATTCTTCCACTATGAATAGAGAGTCAGTTATTCCACTTAGTCCTAATCCTAAGGACTATGAGAGTTTCACTGATGAAAGACGGGATGAATACTTTCAAATAAATAAAGAGTCAATGTTTCCATTTAGTCTTAATCCTATGGATTATGAGAGCAATAGTGATGAAGAGCATGATGAAGAATTTCAAAAGAATGGAGTGTCACGGTGTCCACTTAGTCTTAATCCTATAGACTATGAGAGAAATAGTGATGAAGAGCATGATGATGAATTTCAAAAGAATGGAGTGTCACAGTTTCCACTTAATCTTAATCCTATGAACTATGAGAGCAAAAGTGATGAAGAGCATGATGATGAATTTCGAATGAATGGAGTGTCACAGTGTCCACCTAGTCCTAATCCTATGGAATATGAGAGCAGCAGTGATGAAGAGCATGATGAAGAATTTCAAAAGAATGGAGTGTCATGGTGTCCACTTAGTCCTAATCCTATAGACTATGAGAGCAACAGTGATGAAGACCATGATGAAGAATTTCAATGGAATATAGTGTCATAGTGTCCACTTAGTCCTAATCGTATGGACTATGAAAGTAGCAGTGATGAAGAACATGATGAAGAATCTGAAAAGAATGAAGTGTCACAGTGTTCACTTAGTCCTAATCCTATGGACTATGAGAGCGGCAGTGATGAAGACCATGATGAAGAATTTCAAATTAATAGAGTGTCATAGTGTCCACTTAGTCCTAATCCTATGGACTATGAGAGCAACAATGATGAAGAGCATGATGATGAATTTCAAAAGAATGGAGTGTCACAGTGTCCACTTAGTCCTAATCCTATGGAATATGAGAGCAGCAATGATGATGAGCATGATGAAGAATTTCAAAAGAATAGAGTGTCATGGTGTCCACTTAGTCCTAACCCTATGGACTATTAGAGCAGCAGTGATGAAGAGCATGATGAAGAATTTCAACGAAACAGAGTGTCACAATGTCCACTTAGCCCTAATCCTATGGACTATGAAAGCAGCAGTGATGAAGAACATGATGAAGAATTTGAAAATAATGAGGTGTCACAGTGTCCACTTAGTTCTAATCCTATGGATTATGAGAGCAGTAGTGATGAAGAGCATGATGAAGAATTTAAAATGAATAGAGTGTCACAGTGTCCACTTAGTCCTAATCCTATGGACTATGAAAGCAGCAGTGATGAAGAACATGATGAAGAATTTCAAATGAATAGAGTGTCACAGTGTCCACTTAGCCCTAGTCCTATGGAATATGAGAGCAGCAGCGATGAAGAACATGATGAAGATTTTCAAATAAATAAAGAGTCACAGTTTCCGCTTAGTCCTAATCCTAAGGACTATGAGAACACTCGTGACGAAGGCAAAGATGAAGCACTTAGTCCTAATCCTAAGGACTATCAAAGTAGTAGTGACAAAGGATAGGATGTAGAATTTTTAGTAAGTAAACAATCACATTTTTGACGTAGTCCTAATTCTATGTATTATGAGAGTAGCACTGACAATGCACAAGAGGAAGAATATCCAATAAACAGAGAGTCAAATTTTCCATTTAGTCCTAATTCTAAGGACTATGAGAGTAGCATTGAAGAAGGGGAAGATGAAGAATATCCTCCAAGTCATTATTTCAAAAGCACAACTAGTCATAGTGAGGATAACATTCCTCAGAATGATGATGAAAATTCTTATACAAATGATGATCAAATGATGGAGATGTTGCCAGGAAATATTGTCTTGAGGAGTAGGAGCAGACCTTTTCATATCAATCCAAGATGTTCTAGTTATACAAGGGGTAGAGCAGAATATCTGACGAGAAGAAGTTCTATCAGCGCTCTGATTTCAAGTGAATGTTGTCAAAAAGATTGCTTAAAACATATGGATTTCAAATTTTCATTAGAGAAAAGGAACAGATATTTGTCAATGAATAAAATCATGCAACATTCATATTTAGTTGGGTGCATGTAATCTTCATTGTCAGGTTATGATTATCATATTGGGTATTTATTTATCTGTAGAAAGGCTTTCAAAATGGTTCATTCAATGGGTAATTTTCATCTCTCAAGAATCCAAGAAAATTTGGAAAAGGATCCCACATTTTATTTAGAAGTACGTTATAAACGACAGTTTGGGCTATTATCAAATACTGCAATATCATGGATGAAATATTTCTTTTCAAAGCATGGAGAGTGTATGCCAAATAAAGAGACAATACATATTTCACATAATTTTTCAAGATGAGAAATCTACAACTTTTACAAAGAATATGCAGAATGTTCTTAGGGACATGGTCGGTTTATCACATATCAATATTTTGTGAAGGTATGGAAGAAAGAATTTAATAATGTTTGTATTCCTAAGAAGACAAGTATAGGGATTTGCAATACATGTGCTTCTCTTAAATTAAAAAGGGATAAATGTGAAGGGTCAAAAAGAGGTAATCATTCATAACTTTAACTTTTAAAATTGTATAGTCATCAACTATGAAAGTATATTTCTTAATGACTTTCTTTTATATTGTGTAGATTCCATTGTCAAAGAACTTGAGGAGCATCACGAACAACAACCAAGTGAAAGAAAAAAGTTGTACAAGCATCGAAAGAAGTGTTATGATAATCTGAACAAATATTTGGGATTGATAATTGATGGTATGGACCAAAAGAAAACACTTTTACCACATGTTGTTTGCACACCGAAAAATTTACAGGAGAAAAATTTTATTGAGTATCACTTGGTTGGTTGTATGGTCTTCAATGGGAAAATGTTGACAAGGGTGTACTTCACAGCTTGAAATATTCATAATGATGCAAATCTAACAATAATCATAATTCATGATGTGCTTTCTCATTGGTTTGGTAATCCTCCTGAAGTTTTGTATCTACAATTGGACAACACTTGCCGTGAAAACAAAAAATAGGTTGTTTTTGGATATCTAAACATGCTTGTTGAATTGAGAATTTTTTAGAAGGTAAAGGTTGGTTTCCTTCTGTTGGGCACACTCATGACCATATTGATCAGATGTTCAGTCATTTTTCAGTCACATTGAGGAGGAAGGAAGTTGGGAGCTTGCCATCATTAATTGAATGTATTAAGAAATCATACATGACAAAGACTACTTTTGATGTGTTGGAAGAAGCTGTTGACATGCGAAGGTTTATTCTGGGATTGCTTGGTGAGGAGAAATGAATTGAACAACTTAATGACATTAGCTTCCAACACCAATTTCGAATAATTTTTTTTTATGGGTAAACATTAATATGGGGCAAGAAGTATTCAACTACTGTAGAATGGGCACCATCATCAGGTTTGGAATTTTTGAAGTTCATTCTAGATCATCCAATATTTGCATCAAAAATATTGTTATTACAATCAGTTGGTGAAGTTCATAATGCACGCAGACATAATAGAGATATAAATTATTCTGATTGCCTAGAAGAAATTAAAAAATGTATTAGATATACAAATGAGTACTTTGACATTGCTGATTCAGTTTGGTGGGAGTCATTTTTCAATAATCAAAGTGATATCATTTCAAGAACAAAAAATGAAGATATACCTTTGAAAAACCCATTTATTTGGCCACAAAATGTGTCAAATGAACATGAGGAAAGAAACATTGTTGAACAACAACAATCTCAAGGTATTATTAATTCTTCATGTAGAGGAAATAGAGATGTATATTGGTTCTAGAAGATCTCGTGCACAACGTGAAGCCATGGAAGTCCTTTACAGGGGTTCAGTACATGATATTAAGGAGGTTTGCATGATAACATTGCTAGCAGATAGAGATCCCAATGGCTATCCATTCTGGGTTGCTGAGGTTATAAAGGTCTTTACAGAAAATGAAGATGTTACAAGTGTTGAAGTACCTTGGTATGCCACAAATACACACCCATTCAATGGTGTGTGGAAGACAGAGATGGTAGTTGATAAAAAAAATTGGTGGAAAGAGAAAAAGAAAGGGTAAACATATAAATTGTTGCTGCAAATACCTCTTAAAATTGGAGGATGTTGACATACTTATGTATGAATTCAATTTAACAAAGAGAGGAACTCTTCACTTCAAGATGATAGAGATTCTAAAAAGGTTGTTACTAGAAGGAACAATGTTGAGATGGGAGTCTACTAAAACCAGTCATAGATCCAGAAGAATTTTGAAACCTGAAATGGTGGACATGCATCTGGACTTAGATGGGGCATTAGTTGATGAAATAGAAGAATATGGAACATCTTCGTCTACATCCAGTCATTCATCTGAAGATGTGAATTCTGATGGTGTGCAAGAAAATATGAGTGATTTTGAATAATTATCTAAGACAGTTTATATAAATGATGTTTGCATCATATCTTGAAATAAAAATTTTGATTTCCATATGGTGTTAAATCAGAAGTTATGAGTCATTTTTATGTTTTTGGATTAAATGCTTTAATTATGATGATTTTTATGTTTAGAATATCTACAATGCAACAATAAATTAGAGATATGATGTATGTTTCATTCAATCTACAAATAAGGATATTTTGATTAATTTAGTCATGTAATTTGTTTTTTTTTTCTAAGTAAAACTATCCTATTATTCACATAAAAATTATAAAGTTACATCATGACTGTCGTATGAAACAGTTGCCCAGAAGGAGAGGCACTTTGAAACTGAAAATTTTCCAAGACTAAGAGTTTGAACCAGACTGAGAATTTGGATTAGATAGAAGGTTTGCTATCCCACGCAGGGGATTCTTACAAGCATAGATAGAGAGGTTGCAGAGCCACCTTACATACATTTCCAAAAAAGCATGCGAATTGAACTTTGACATAACCATTATTACAAAACAGTTTAGCTGAAGCAAAAAGCCCTCTTTACTAGGCCGCATAACCTGATACAGAGCCACCAAGCGAGAATTAGGCGTTTGGGGGCTCCTCCATGATTCTGCACCATCCCACGTCATACCTGTCCTGAGCTTGAACATCCTCATGCACATTCGGATCTGGGGCTGCTAGCTCCAATAACGCTGAATTGACATTACTCACAGTCGAATCCGGGGCAGTTGGCTCCAGCCCCGCATCATTGACATTGCACACTGGGATCGCCGTCGCTCGCGGAGAACCAGGATTCAGCACAACAGTTGAGCCTGGATCCGCCTGAGGAGAGCTGGTCTCTCCCTCTTCCTGTGCTTCTTCACAGAAGAGTAGTGAGACATGAGCAGTGATCCTAGGGCAATTCAAAGTGTTGTTAAACGAGAAGATTGTAGAGGCAAAGGAGGGCGAGGACGAGGAGCCAGGAGAATTGGGCCCCAGGATTTGACTGGGCCTCAGTATGCGACCTCTTCCATGGGAGGTGAATTCATTGGAGGGAGGGAAGGAAGAAGGGCTGGAGGGCGCCCTCCATGAGGTACCTTGCTGGCTTATCATCCTTTGACGGAGCCGAGGCGTGGCAATAGCAGTAGCGGCCCCTTTGTGAACACCAAGTCAAGCAACCAGAGAAGCAGGGTGCAGGCTGGCCAAGCACTCAGACTGACGAGAACCCAAAGCAGCAGAGAGCGTCCAGGAAACAAGTTGAGGCGACTTCTTCAGAATAACCGAGCAAGAACCCAGCTTCATTACCTCCACCCATCATAACAAAAACGTCACCAGATCTAACCCATGGCGGAGGCAGGTATTATTACCTCCTCCCCTGCCTCAAGACTCGTCCACCATAACTCTGGAATTCATGAGAGCCGAGAGTCCAAACATTTTAGAGCGTGCGGAGGTAAATGCATAGTCAAGATCATCTGCAACATTTCCATTAACCTAATCAATGCCCACATTCCAATATATATCCGTCTCCTGGTTCATATCTGCGTTGTATAGGGTTGGAAGGTGGCAGCCGTTCTCTTCCCACCCCGGTCCCATCAGCGTTATGACTGTCCTAAGCACCCGCATCTGGGATATTCATGTAATTTGTTCATAATGTCATGTTGTTTTAATTTTATGGTTGAAAATTTTCCAATTTTTTTGTATCTTTAATGTTATGGTTGAAAACAATTAGAATTTTAGCAATATTTAGTGTGATGTTATTATATGTTTAAGCAATCGGGCAAGTTAAAGTGCAATGGAAGCACTTTGGGCCCGATGAAGCTACATGGGAGATGCATGATGAGATGAGGGCTATGTATCCTTCATTGTTTGCCAGTTAAGGAAAAGGAGTTTTGGTATATGTATATATTTTGGTTGTTGTTGTAAATACCACAATGAGCTATGTTATAAAGCTCAAATAAGTAGTATGGTTGTCATGTTGGTTTTTCTTTTTAGCAGGTTGATAATTGTAGATACTGCATCAAGCTAAGTTATAAAGCTCCATGGGAAGTATCTTTTAGTTTATAGTAGTCTTGTTGGTCAAAGGTGTCATAGAACACCGAGGATGGTGTTCCCCTAACGGGGAGGGGCCTATAACATCCTCAGGCTAAAATTTCATGTAATAAAGTTAATAAAGGAAAAATAAGGCTATGGTCATGGGACATGTATTCCAAGATCAATGTTGGGAAAAACATCCTACTAGGTGTTCATTTTGGTTTATTATGGCTAAGGGAAATTGAAAAGTCATTGCAAAGGAAAAGAGACATTAATTGGCGTTTTATTTATGAAAATAAAGAAAAATAGGAGAAAAGGGAGATGAAAGGTCAAGGATTGCATGAGAAATAAATTGAAGGAAAATTAAAGGGAAATTAAGAAAATAAAGGACTCAATGATAAAAAGGCTTTTGAGGATCAGTTCACAACTTCTGCTAGTTCAAATTTATTTAGTTTTAGCTTGGATATCTCCCTATTCTCTCATACTATTACACATTTAGAGAATTCTTGGAGCACTATAGCATTGGAAAAAGGAAAGAATGGGAAAAGCAAGGAAAATTTGGTTGAAGTAGCTTCAGTAGGAATACTTGTAGGTGACATGTTGTGTGTGTGATTTCCCAGCTGGTTTGTGAATGGATGGTACATGAATGTGTGTATTTGGTTCTCTCATTGTCATTGGCATGGTTTTTTCTAGATGTGAGAGTGGTTACAGCCTTGCCTTTCCATTTCTAGATAGCCATGGTGTGAAGGGGTTCTTTATTTGGTTGATATTTGGATTTCCAAATGGTTTTGGAACTGGGTGAGGCAGTGTTAGGAAAATTCCCATAGGGCCTTGGAATCCCTTTACTAGTTTTGGTGGGATTACAGTAAAGCCTAAGGGTGGAGACATGCAAATTCCTCAAGGTATTGGTTAAGACATTATGAGGGATCCAATATTGTTTTGGGCCTAGTAATCTCTTTACTCATTTTGGATGGATTGCGATAAAACCTTAGGATGGAGAAAGGAAAATTCCTCAAGGAATCGGTGAACAAATTCTCAGGCATCCAAGCTTGTTTTGGGACTAGTAATCCCTTCACTAATTTTGGAAGGATTAAGGTAAATCCTGAGGGTGGAGGTGGTTTAATCTACGAGGAAGTTTTGGTTTTTTATGTACTAGTTTTCTTAAGTCATCTCTTGATCGATTTTGACGAGATCATGGGAGCATGAGGGTGGAGGTGGTTTAATAATCTACGGGAGGCCTTGGTTTTTTTTGTCTTAAGTCCCACATTCATTCTTATAATATGGCATGGAGGTGATTAGTTGAAAGAAATATTTGATTCACCTCAATATATGGTCGGTTGGTATGTGGAAGTCCCTAATTTGGTTCCATTTTGCATATGTTAATAACAACTATTTTCCTCTTGTATTTCATAAGTACTTGTACTTTTTATCATGTGGCTTTGATTGTTGTTCTATCATGGTTATTATTCTAGTTATATGTTGGTTGTAAGAATGGTTTCATAGCAGGTTCTAGTTATGGATCTTGACGCGTTTTGACAAGTTGATGAATGGTTATTGAATGCATGAGATAAAAAGGTTATTGAAACTTTTATCAGAGGTCATTATACATTCTTTATGATTATGAAATAAGTATCAAAACCCTATTTTCAGATATGCATTCATGACCTGTAAATTACATGTTCTTAATATGTTTGACGAAATGATTGTCATGATTAGGCCTAGTTAGGTCAAGTTTTGATCAAATTTTGTATGAATGGATTTTTCTTGATGTTATTTATCATTATGGACAATGAATTTTGGGCATTGGTCTGGAGGCTAACCTGGAATTTAGGCTCAGAATCAAGGAATGCACCCTCTGAACTAGACATTTTAGGTCACAACCACTACCTGGTATGCTTATTCATGTGATTGGAGGCCCTCAACCACATGGAGGCCTTTTCATACATGAGGTTGGGAGCCTAGGTCACTAAAACGTCATTTCCGCTCATGGTTCGGGCACTAATAGTGGTTATTCAACTCGTGGGTGTCATGTAGCTCCTAAGGAAGGTCAATAAGGTTCCAATTTGATTCCACTTCTTTAACTATACTTAGGAGGTTAAGTCATGTCATAGTATCCCTCAACTCATGTTTACACGAGAAGGCTTATGAAAGTGAGTAAGTGTGGGAGGAGGTGTTACAACAAGATCACCAAGGAGTGGAAGACAATGAGTATGTGGATTCAAGACAATGAGTAAGTGGATTGATATATGATACACCAATATTTGGAAAGCTAATAGAAATAAGTCCACTAAATATCTACACAAACATAATGATCCATGAAATCTTCCAATATTGGTTGTCTTTCCCATCAATCTTCATAATTTTTTATTTTTTTGTTTGCACTCGCATTCGTAGAATAAACTCCTAAACTGTAAGGTCAATTCATAGGAGAACCAAAAGGCTTTGTTAACCAAAACATGTGCACACCATCGTATGCAACAATGCCATGTGACCATAGAACTACACCAATAATCAACTAGATTTGCGTACTTGCACTGTTGCAGAATGTTGTGATAATGATTCAAAATCATGGGTTTTAATGGAAACAGTTTAGTGTTGGGCACAAACTAGGTAAAATATTAAAATTTAGATGAATATCATTTTGTCTAGAATTTGTAGAATTGATTTTCCTCAATGATCAAGTGCTTTGGTTTATTCCCCATGCAAGATCCATTTGGACCCTTTAATTTGATGTAATTCATTAGATCCACCAACAAGAATATATTCAATATACTACTTCAAACCCACGTTTTTAGTGATTTCTCAAGAATCAATGTTGATGTTGAATGTGCCATTGCCAACTTATTGAGCAATTTAGAGCTATTGTTCTTAGATAAGACCCGCTTCTTCACTAAATTTGTGGACCCTTTTATTTGAGTGAATATTTTCCTCCTAGATTGAGCTCCTATTGTACTTTATATCTAGTTGTTCATCTTCCTTGATGTTCATATAATCTACATCCAAATATCATCAGAAAAACCTAACCCTCACTGATCTACATCATTGGTTATTTCACTCATTGGTTATAACCTAGAGCATCATTTATTTCCTAGAGGGTTTTTGAGTGGCCTCAATGAAATAGTAAGCACTTAGCCTATGTGGCATTCAATAAGCTAGAGATGAAAATTAGAACTGAGCAAAAGATCTATTATAATTAGATTGGCTCCTGCGAGTGATCAATATTGTACCATTAGGAGGAGTGAAATCACATCGGATATGCAATAGTGAATGACATGGTTACAAGGACTTTCACTACACCTAAGGGTCCACATACCAATAGATATTTGCAACACTCTGATCATTATTTTTGAGCGGATGCAAATGGAATGGAAGGCATGATATCTGCTTGATCTTTGAAAAAAATGAAGCACAAATTATAGAAATGATACTTAGTCTAATCCTTGTAGCAAATCTAGAAATAAAAACTATCGATCAAGGTTTTTTTACTAGTCAACAACATCCAGATCTAGTCATGTAGCTCAAAAGAGATTTCCACAAAATTGAGATCATGGTGGCTACAACCATGATTCAAGTCTCCTCTTCCATTTTAAAATTTTTTCTATGTCATTAATTCTCTCTCTACCCTGAGTGTTTACTTGAAGGGTTTCTTGTCCAACTAAAATGTTGAATTTCATTGGTAGGGACTAAAAGATTACCAAAGAACACATCAGAAAGGAACTTGAAAGGATAAAGTTTTGTTAGCAATGATAAGAGAAATGCAAGATGGGAAATTCTCTTTTAAAAAAACTCTTGCTTTTTCTATCACAAGCCCAACCATATGATTTATTTGGAGTATATGTGGCTTCAATGGATTGGGATTGAAGTTATAATATTTTTTATGGTCGTCCATGTGTATTCCATGCAACATATAGGTCGTTGGCTTTGAGGACATTTTAAAATCCCAAGTCCTCATCCAATTCACCCAATCTCCATACCATTGGAATAAAGGGCTAAGGTGATTTTTTTAATCAATTTAAAAGGTCCTTTACCTCTTCATTCACATTCAATTTGTTACGCTCATTATTCACAACGAATCATAATAACCCTAGTTTAAGTATTTTCATGGGTTATTATTGAAAATAAAATGGGATTATATTCTCCTTTGTCCCGTGCTTGCTATTCAAAAGAGAATTGTTCTTAAGTATACTTCATAGCAAGTTGTATCAAGATAAATTAAAATAATGCAATGAGCTATTTTTGTAATGTTTAATATCTTGGTCTAGATAGAAAGTTGAATAGGAAGGTCAAAGGGATTCCATATGCCTCAATGCCATCATATTTATGATGCTTATTTTTCTTCTTTAAGCCATTGTTTAATATTCCAAGTTCAAATATCCAAAGGGTTACCAGAGAGAAGGAAAATGATAGATTACAACTTGTAATTAAAAGAATTAGAGAGAAAATTGTTTGTTCCTCTAGTATTTTTAAGCATTAAAGTGCTCACATGATTGTGAAAATTGAAGGATAAATCATTCAAATGTAGAGAGAGTAAAGTATCAAACAATTTCAAAGTTGTGAAAGTAATCATTGAGACCACCCTAAAATTGAATAAAATGGGCTAAGGAAATCAAATGAGTCATTAAAAGTTCATCATTATAATTGAACTTTGTATCTTTGGTAGTACCCGACACCCTAAGGTGACATTAAAATCAAATGAGCGAGTACAAGGCAACATCAGGAAATTGTTAAAGGATGAAAGCACCTAGTAAATGTCTTTAAGGAGATTAAATATTTGTAAGAGTGAAACCATGAATTCAACAATAAAATAGAATTACTTGAGTGGAAATTATAGTGAAGCCAAACCATAATTGATTAAATGGCTAAGACACTAGCATCTACAAAATATT
>APFE031369181.1:33354-46427 GCA_000404065.3 Pinus taeda
CACCCTAAAATTGAATAAAATGGGCTAAGGAAATCAAATGAGTCATTAAAAGTTCATCATTATAATTGAACTTTAGGGTGTATGTTTGGTAGTACCCGACACCCTAAGGTGACATTAAAATCAAATGAGCGAGTACAAGACAACATCAGGAAATTATTAAAGGATGAAAGCACCTACTAACTGTCTTTAAGGAGATTAAATATTTGTAAGATTGAAACCATGAATTGAATAATAAAATAAAATTACTTGAGTGGAAATTATAGTGAAGCCAAACCATAATTGATTAAATGGCTAAGACACTAGCATCTACAAAATATTCAAAGAGAAATCATTATGAAGGAGGAATTGTTTGATGCACTTCAAACCAAATAAATAGAAAAGAAAGTTTGGATTGATGCAACATCTATAGTGAAGATAAATGCAAATTTTTATATAGAATATATAATACAAAAGGCTAGTGACATCTTGTGATACAAATTAATTCATCGAGACAATTGATGCAAGTTGTAGCACAAAATAATTAGTAAAGCATAATGATGTAACACGTGATACAAATAACTTTATTCAAAATTTTGTTGCAAAATGAGATATAAATGACATAATAACAAAATTTGATGCAAATTTTGCTATAATACATGTGATTGATGCTTAATGTAGTATAAATGACTTGGTGGAGTCGATGAATGCAACAGAAAATAAGAGTAAAAATAGTAGCAGAAGAAATTATGAAGATAGAATAAGAAAATTCTATTTGCAAGATCATTGTTAGAGCCTAGGAACAAATCTCATTCAATTGAAATTGGCATGGATTGAGATACACAAAGGAATACAACTTTGTTATTCTAGAATTCTTCAAATTATTTCGGTTTGTGTCTGTGGGCTTTTTTGATGAGGGTGATAGTATTGATAAAAATGCCAACATTGTTAGAGAAATGGTCACATGGAGAGTCAATGTTTTGAACTCCATCCTCGTCTTCATTGTGGGAAGAAAACTTAACTTTCAGAAAGATGTCAAAAGAAGAAGAAATCTAAGAAATTAATTCAACATGGATGGATAAATTCTTGGAGTTGGAATCAAGAAGTGAAGAAACTACACCAGTCATACTACCTAGTCAAAATAGAGGTAAAGGCACAAAATTCAGAGATGGTATTCTCCACACCTAAAGCTTGGTGGGAACACAATGATAGAAGAAAATATCATACACCTTTAAGGGGGGAGCACAATGATAAAATAAACTCTCCTACACCTTTAATGGGGGAAGTAAATTGTTGAAATCAATGTGTTTAGTGGCCATCAAAAAACCACCACCTTATTCAAAGAAGATTGGTTAATGCTCATTCAAAAACCACCACATTATAGGAAATTTCAGCCTAAAAGTGGCTTCCTAAGGCAAAATAATAAAATAAGAGTTTTTGATTTTGGAAAAAAAAGAAAAATAGTATATTTTTTAATTGTATTTTTCACTTATCTCCTTATAGGTTAACTCAAATTTTAAGTGTAGACACTTGTTGGATGTGAAATTAATTTCGAGATCCAATGAGTACCCATTATGCATACTTATGAGAAGACCCACAATGATAAAAATTTAAGATAAATTAAAAAAATGTGTTCAACATGCTTCTTTAATTTATCTTCAATTTTTATCAATGTGGCTCTTCTCAAAAGTATGCATAATGGGTACTCGTTGGATGTTGAATTTAATTCTACATCCAAAGAGTGTCTACACTTGAAATTTGAGTAAACCTATAATGAGATAAGCAAAAAATACATTTTAAAAAGTAGTTTCTGTTCTTTTTTTTCCAAAATATTTACATGTACATTTTTTAAAATTTAAATGATTTTGATTGGTTTACATATCATGACATGAAGATTTCATGAAAATTTTATGGGAACTTTGAGGATGAAATTTACACTAATGCGTTATTTAAAGAAGTCTAGTTATTGGTAAATCTTAAACCACTAATTTCCATGGAAGATGATTAATGGTCCAAAAAAAACCACCACCTAAAGAATCCATAGCCCCAACTTGGATCCTTTCCAAACATGAACTACTGAAAAAAAAAATCTTGCCTTGCACCTAATAAGGGGGAATATTAGATAGTAATATTCAATTTTTGAAGTCTCATTAATAAAATTGATCAACACTCAATAAGAAATTGTGAATTTCAACTTAATAACTACTCTCCTCAACATAAAATCATTTCAATTATTCAACAAAAATATTCAGACATAGTGGTTATTCACTTCCAAATATATAGATACTGGTGTTTTTTCAACAAATCTACATCGAAACTATGCTCAATAGTTTTATATTAAAGAGGACATAATTTATTAGTACAAGTGAATTTTATCAAGAATTTGTGGCTCATAACTCCAAAGGTTAGCATAAATTTTGCTCTCAACAAAAGAAAAATTTTGCTCCAAAATACTAATTCTCCACCTCCAACTTCTAAGAACGATGAATCCTTCTCTACAACAAAAAAGAAACACAAAAGGAAGAAGATAAAAATAGATGAAACATGTAACTTTTGTGGCAAATCTGGGCATGTTGAAGAAAAATATTAGGAAAATTTTCAAGTCTTAAATGATGTGACGAAGAAGAAAAATATCTCAATAGAAAAAGGATATGATTTATTAATCTAAGCCCTGGGTATATCTATATATCACTTGATACTTGAGTCAGGGGCATCACATGATATGAATCCTTGTCAATATTGTCTTCCTTTTACATCCCACATTAGCATTTCGCAAATTGCGGCAAGTGACCCTACTCAACATGAAATTTTAGGGCCAGGTACTATGCATTTAACCAATGTGTGAATTAAAAATGTGCTCCTAGCACCTAAGATCTCTGTAAATGTATTATCCATTTATTATATTTGTAATTATAGTGATTGGAAAATGATGTATTTTTCTCCAAATTAGGTAGTTGTTAGAGAACTACATGATCCAATAGTTGTTTTTCTATTGGACATGTTGGTCATGCATCTAGATTATATAAGGTTGTCAGATTCCAAACTTACTTAGCTTCTTCTTTTATAGCTCGTGGTGATTCCTCAAGTAGGCAATGACATGAAAGATTTGGCCATATAAATTATAAATATTTTCAATATATGTTCACTCAAAATTTGGTTTCATGTCTTCCAAAAGTTTCTTTTACTAATGTGATGTGTGTAGGTTACACTCTTGGAAAACAACACAAAGATCCCTTTCCTAAAGGGAAATATTTAAGGGAAACAATGCCTCTTGACTTGGTACATAGTGGTTTAATGACTCTTTCAACTCCTTTTGGAGGGGCCAAGTATGTACTAGCCTTTATTGATAATTTCCAAGAACACTCTTAGGTGTACTTCCTAAAGTACAAGAGTGAAGTCCTTGTAGCCTTCAAGACCTTTACATATTTTTTTGAGAAACAATCATCATGATCCATAAAGAAGATACACACTAATAATGGGGTGGAATATGTAAATAGGGAATTCCAATATTTCTATAGAGAACATGGGATTATTCATCAACACTTTATTCCATACAATCCTCAACAAAGTGGTTTTGTTGAAAGGAAGAACCAAACAGTCAAAGAGATGAGAAATTGAATGTTTAAGTCTAAGAACTTTCATTAGAGAAATTTCGAGTTTTAAAAAGGACATCAAAAGGAATATTATGAAATAATAATGGAAATAAGAAAATAAGATTAGATTACCTGATCAAGTTTTGGAGGGACAAAATAAAAAACTACTTTTTAAATGTATCTCCCTATGATTTTACTAAAATTTTGAGAGGAATCACTTTTTGGATGCATAATTTAATTTTTCATCCAACGTGTACCCATAATGCATAATTTTGATGGACCCCACTACATGAAAAAATATGATTGTAATCACATTTTTTCATGTAATAGGGTCCATCAAAAGTATGCAATATGGGTACTCCTTGGATGAAAAATTAAATTGCACATCCAACAAGTGCTCCCAATCAAAATTTAAGTAAAATCATAGAGAGATAAGTTGAAAATGCAAGTTGAAAATTTTGTTTTTTGTTTTTTGTTTTTTGTTTTTTGTTTTTATCCTTTTACTCGAAAAATGGTGAATCATCCCACATGGTTGAAATCATCATATTGAATCCTATTAGTTACTATAAAGTTGATTTTTTTGTAAATTTTTGTTTTGAGGCCTAATTTTTACCTCAAACTTTCTCTAATGTCACCTATCTTCTAAGCCAAAGCATTTAATTGTGTTGATTACATTCAAAGCAGGATGCCTCATAAGAAAATTCAACATATGAATATAGTGGAAGCTTAGACACATGAGAAGCCTAATGGTTCTTCTTTCAGGGTATTTGGAAGTCCTGCTTAGGCATTAATTTCAAATGAAAAGAAAAAATCCATGGAAAAGAAGAGTCAACAACTAATATTTTTTGGTTATGGTGAGGACATGAAGGCATATCAACTTTTTTATCCTACCTCTAAGGAAATTTTGTTCCAAATAGATGTTAATTTTGATGAGAACAACTATACAGGATCCTTATTCCTCTTCTTCCTCACCTTTAACTATTGATAATTGTTCTAATCATTGTGATGCTTTTGTAGATCTCAAAGAAGAATAAAATTTTGTTGAATATCCTTAGCTAGAAGAAAATCTTCCAATAGCACCATCATAACATGAGAAATCAAATTAGGAGCCTCATGTTCTAGATGAACCCTTGAGGATGAGCCTTTCTAAGAGAAAGTAGCATGAAAGATATGGCTATGAATCAACTGAATTCAATTATCTAGCCTGGAATCCACCACAGTCAAAAGGAATCTCCATTTTGGGAAATGAAATCTTAGAACATACAAAATAGTTTTCTAATGTTATTGGAATACCTGAGCGAGAATTTTCCATGACGAATGAGTAATATTATTTGATGAAGGATCATACTTGGGACCTTGTTCCTCTTCGAAAGTGACATAAATTGGTCCATTGCAACTTGGTATACCAACTCAAATAAGATGTGAATGACTTTGTTGAAAAACATGAGACATGTACTATGGACAAGGTAAATTCACAAGTTGAAAGGATTGATTATGCCAAGAATTTTACCTCATTGATAACATAGATTCTATACTTATTTTGGTTTCTCTAGCTACCTCCTGACCATGATCAGTTTACCAATGGATGTAGAGAGTGCCTTTCTGCATGGAGATCTACATGAGGAGATTTACATGGAGTAGCCCCATAGTTTTTTGCAAGATCCTTCATTTTATTGTAAGCCTCAGTATTCCTTGTCTTGTCTTGAACAAGCGCCTATAGCATCTTATGAGAAGATAGATACTTTTAGGCTTGTTTTTGGGATCAACCATTATCATTATGATCCTACAGTTTACACTCAGAGATAGGGCTCTAATTTATTAACTCTAGTTCTATATGTGGATGGTTTGATCCTTTTGGTTCTTCATAAAGGGAATGACCTGAGGTTCAATATTTTTCCAACAAACCCCCATGAATATGCACATTGTCAACGTCTATACGAAAATGTGGTGTCACTCGAGGTATGTAATGGGATTGTAGAACCTTGTGTAGGTTATGCATGCAGACAGGGGCATAGGAGGTTTTTCTAGTTCACAAAAACCCAACCAAAGCTATCAGAACTACTAATTCTCATAGAAAACCCCATTATTCAGACATATAACCCCACATTTACCACACACATAACAATTTCCATAGACTATAACTATAATATTGGTTACTTATATTACATGTTTTATATGAGAAAAACATTCTTCAATATCCCTTTAACACATATGCACAATATAACTTCGATAGGAAACAACAAAAACTAGGTTCATTCTTTATACATAGACATAGTTATATACATCAACTAATGTAGCTACAATAATAGAAAAATTTATACAGACTCAAATTGCATCAATGATATTCACCACCGTAACATAGAATTACACATAAAAACAAATATATAAGGCCAAAACACCTAACTATTAAAAGAAATTTGTACATAAATTCAGGAGCGTGACAACTAAACTCAGAACTCATATCATCATAATATGAAACTAGTCAATTCCATAAGATACAATGCGCACAATATGTACAAACTTAGATTGTAATAGAAACCCTTTACATTCATCTCCGTGGTATTCATCAATAAAGCACTAACAAGAAGATCAAATATCATTGACAATACAAAATAAAGCATAACAAAGTAAATAAAGCACAATAAAACCAAGAACAGAAATCAGGCAGGGACTTCGGAACCCTTGATCAACAACAAGTTTCCTTTTTATAGAAGAGGCCATCCAGATCCAACTCAAGGAATCTTTTTCTAGCTCATCTAGCTAAGTTATTCTCACTTGTACCAATCTCAACTTTATTCCACTCCATCCCTTGCTGAGACATCCACTTTAGTCCATGTTTAACCACCTCGTGTAACTGGAATTTCTTGTGTAGTCTTTGTGGCACATATCGGTCAAGCATTATTCTTTGGAACCTTTGTGAAGTATGTCAAGCATCAGTCTAACCTTTGTGAAGTATGTCAAGCATCGGCCTTTGGAACCTTTGTGAACTATGTTAAGCATCAGTCCATCCCTTCCTACACAATACTCCCACACTTAGTCAAAATGCCAAAAATTTGGCCCTTATCTCTTTTCTTACCCTAAATTCCCCTAACACTCTTAGTGGCTCTTCCCTAAGCCACTTTGTTTCTGTGTAACAAGGGAAGGGAGGACTTAATAAATATTGGCCACAAATTTCTCAAATGTTTCCTTGGCCCAATGTGTAGTGGTGTCTACCTTGATTAATATTGTGAGCATGCCTACAATTATTTATTTTGGCACTTGGGGAACATGGAAGAATGGCTCACTTTTAGCTATAAGTTTATGTGTTTTACTTTGCAAAAAAACCATATCACTAGTGACCTACATGGCCACATCCTATAATTGTTCAACTTTTTGCACCAACTACTAGTGCTACACCCTCCATTGATTGCTTTTCCAACCCAATGTTGTAATTTCCATCATGGTGGTATGGTGATGTGATATAAGCAAGGAGAGTATACTATTGTAAATGATTTCATTACACTATTCAAGAACTTGAATCTTAGCACTAAGATGCTAAAGCTCGACATTGTCCTATAGTCTATGTCATAGCCCAATTCTTTCCTCATAAATTTGCATGCATTCCTTTTCAAATTTTTGGGAATTTTTTAGAGACTTGGCCATAGTACACTCTTTGTATCTTCTTTCAATCTATTTTGGAAGGCTCGAAATATTGATCTACAATAGTAATTATTCCACCTTTTCCTCCAGGCCATCAATAAATTGCTCTATTTCTGATAATTTTTCTTCTAGTGGAACATCCACCTCCATGGGTACCCTAAGAATTTTTTTGTATACAACTTTGATAGCTCATTGAAGTGTCTCTTATCCGGCTTCTTCTTGATGTTTGGCCTCCTCTATCTATCTTTGTGCCTCCTACAATGCTTGGAGTTCCATATTCGGTTGGACTAGGTCTGCTGCTGTTGATTGTGCTCTAATCTATATTTCTTATGCAATAGAATACTGTGAAGAATTAAGAATAAACATGGTTAGTTGTGAGATAACCAAATCTACATTTGGTAAAACTTGTACCCACTTTTGAACTTTAGTTTCTTAAAAGTGAACTATGACAAATGGAAAGGATAATGTGTAAGGCTCTAAGGATGACATAGAGGGTTGCGATGGTTCTAATTGATTCTCTAGTGTGGGGAGCATATTGGTCGCCTCTGAGACTATCACTAGATGAGGAACGATTGGCACAAGAGTTGTGACCGTCAATGAGGCTTCTATCATCATTTGTTGTTTCTCTAACTACTACTACATGTGGTCCTACTATTCCATCTACTCTTAGGATTCCTTTCCGATAATGGTGAAAATGGCTAGACTCCATTGTTTGATCAGCTCATTCAATTGAGTGGATAATCTCTCCAAATCATGCTCTAATAGATTGGGTCCAACCGTATTGGTTTCTTTCATTTTATTCTATGTTCTTGTCCGTTGGCCTAGCATGGGCCAATTTTCTTTATTCGAAACTATCTCTTCCTGCTCTGGATCTAACGATGGTATGATAGGACATTGTTTCTCTAGCTTTTTCAGTAGGGTTTCTAACTAAGTTTCTATTTGGGCACGTTATTCCCACTTGGATGGCCATTGCTATGTCTGGATATATCTTCATCTCATAATCAACATCTTTGACATCTACCTTTGTCTCTAGAATAATTATGCTCGACACAGAGACATCCAATACTAAGATTATCCATTTCGTCGATCATTCATTAATGAGTTGTTACACAATATCTTTCTAAATCATGTATCTACATTGTAAACATGTTCCATGAGGATCAATATTGGCCTAGATATACATAGAGTGTGGGTTGGTCCGGAAGCACGACACTAGGTTTAAGCTATGACTATCTGTTTTGGTATTCATGATACTTTCATAATGACGTGAGTGATAGCTTATTTCCATATATAAATATCACATTATTATATTGTTTCCTCTTTTTATCAGTTGTAAACCATAAACTACCAAACATGGCTATGATGAAGTCAATCTTGTCTACATCAGGTAGAATGACATATTTTCTGAGTTTCCACATAGTGAGTGTGATGAGAATTAATTTCCAGGGATAATGGAATTCCATGATCTTATCTTATGCATCAAGGTAGTTTTGCATGAACTGGTTTAGTAGGAAGGTTTCCCATTTCATCTTCAAGTATTCCACACACTTTGTAGTAGTGGCGGGCACACTTGTTTCACACTGGTCTTTTAGGCATTTTCATAGTAGTTTGTAGGTCATTAGTTTGGTGGAAAACCACACACCACCTTGATCAATACTAGTAATATCAAGCCCAAGATTCCCATGCCTTACCTTAAATTTCTCCTCCTTTTCTTTAGCCATGATTTTTTCATTCTTCTTGTTAAAAAGTGGCAGAGGATCATGGTCATTTGTTGGGAGCCCAATAATCCTGTAAAGCAACATTTTATTAATTGATATGGGCTCATTGAGCCATATAAATCCTCCATGCACACCATTTAATAATATTTTTACCTAAGTATTCACCTTGATTCTGTGGACAAAGTACAAGATGCTGAGAAAGTTCAAAACTCCATATTTCTCCAACATGACACCCTTTATTGTACCTCAACCACCACTAGTTTCCTCAAGTTTTCAACCCTCTACACATAGAATTAATGTGAAAATTCCAAGAATTTATTAAGTTCCCTCGCATCATTGTCATTATATTTCAACTTATCCACCAGGCCCAACATTTCCCCTTCCTTAATGACCCCCAATGGAATCAGAGCTATCATGAATTTATACTTTAGCTCCTTCAAAATGGAAACCTTTCGCTTAGTCACAATCAGCGGAAAAGGTGCGCTACCAGTAGCCTTATTTCTTGATTTCTTAGTAACTAACAAATATGCCATTGTAACAAAGGTTTGAAATCATGAAATGGGCTTTGTAATTCATTGAACTGTACTTTGGAATACACTTGGATTTTTGTGCTTCCTTGGCTCTCTACTCTTAACACTTGAAAAATGTGAAACATGATACTGAAATGAAAAAAAATAAATTACTAACAACATTCATGCTTATCATTCATCTCTAGCTAATGGGTGATCATAGCCATGCACTGCAATAACTTAGTCGAACTTAAAATTCTATGGACCATTGAGTGGGAATGCAATTTATGGTTTTTCCCAGGTTGGAAGTCATGTGAGTATCCTTTCTGATAAAGCCACGAATTTGGAGCAGATTTTCTTTAATTAAATTTTATTACCCTTTTTGTTATTGAGCGCCATAATGTCCAATCTGCATGGGTGGCACATGCTTTTGAGGATTCCATCTTCTAAAATTTTCCATTCTCCATTACCGTTACCATTTTCTAGTAGTATTCCATTCTACTAGTCCTATTAAATGTCATGCACTTATTCAACTGTGGGCTCTCCTTACTGTGCAATGTCTAGGCTCATGGTGTACCAACTCTTTAATGTGATAGGACAGGTTGTCTTTGCCAAGTCTATCACACTACTTCCTTGTGGTTCTTACTATGTGACTTCTACCTACAACAAAAAAAAACATTATAACATAAAGCTTTTCTTTTTACTCTATATACATTTCATCATTGGGTGAAGGAGCAACTCTCTTTATACACCTTCAACTTACTCCCGTTTACGAGTCCATCGAGGGGATCTCCTTTCAACTTCAAATTGAACTACCCTTTCCTCAATGACATAACAAACAATATTGGGACCCAATTAGTTCATCTAGAATTTCCCATGGTGTGCCAAAAATATGTTGTCATACATTAGCATTAGATCTCCATCTTGAAATTGCTTCATTTGATAAGGTGAATATGCCATGCCTTTTCCTTACTTTCTGCACATTCTATTGAAATCCTGCTACAAAGAAACCGCAACTCTCTTTATACACCTTCAACTTACTCCCATTTACGAGTCCATCGAGGGGATCTCCTTTCAACTTCAAATTGAACTACCCTTTCCTCAATGACATAATGAACAATATTGGGACCCAATTAGTTCATCTAGAATTTCCCATGGTGTGCCAAAAATATGTTGTCATACATTAGCATTAGATCTCCATCTTGAAATTGCTTCATTTGATAAGGTGAATATGCCATGCCTTTTCCTTACTTTCTGCACATTCTATTGAAATCCTGCTACAAAGAAACCCTCTCTCTCTCTCTCTCTCTCTCTCTCTCTCTCTCTCTCTCTCTCTCTCTCTCTCTCTCTCTCTCTCTCTCGCTATCTATCTATCTTAACTCTAGTTGTTTCATGTGTATAGGGTAGATCAAATCCTTCAAGGACAAAACCAATTTTGAGAGTGAAAACTCTCTCTCTCTCTCTCTCTCTCTCGCTATCTATCTATCTTAACTCTAGTTGTTTCATGTGTATAGGCAGATCAAATCCTTCAAAGACAAAACCAATTTTGAGAGTGAAAATCTTGGGGAAAAGATTACACATAGAGGGATTTGATCCTTGTTGGTGCATGATAGATCTAGAGTGATGATGGATATTGAGTAAATATTTCAATGGTTTGCCAATGCGGGAGATGTTTAATTCCCTGTATGATCAACATGGAGTTGACATGTGTCATCTATGTGAGTGTGTACTATAAGAACCAACGTGTGTGTGTGTGTGTGTGTGTGTGTGTGTGTGTGTGCCTATATATATCATGGAGGGAATTATGCATCACTCATCAAGGCCAGGTTAAGCATAGAGAAAAATTACATAGATTCCTCATTACCATATAATTTTAATGGTTGATAACAAATGATAGGCCCACTTTCAAAAACTTACCAATATTTACTTATAAAGAAATTATATCTCTGAAAACACATCTTCTTATCTCTCTACACAATACAAAAGTTAATTTTTGGGAGATGCAATAATACTAGAGCATGACAAAGAAATATTTTAGTAATTGCAAATATTCATTATGACCCCATAAACATTAATAAACACTTCATTTTAAGCATGGTCAGGACAAGCCTTAAATTCCTATTAAACTATACATGAGTCCAAGTACCACAGAGAATTCCTATACACCATTGCAACCATGACAAGCACGTTAGGCCTACTATCAACTAAAAAATTATGACATGCTTTTAATGAGGTGATAAAACACAAAAGCACCTAAATTTTATAGTTTTTAATGTTAGTGTTTTATTCTCAATTTTCTCAGTTTTGGCCTAAGTGAGAGAGAGATTTAAATATCATGTAGCTCAAGTTTGTCTTGATTTCTTTATAGAATTCCTCACAATTACATGAGCGTCTTGTGCAACCTTCATTTTCCCTAGTCCCGAATCTTTAGATAACCCTAAATTGCTTAAATACTTCCCTCATTTAGGTACTTAGAGATAACACTATCCATAACATATACATATATTTTCCATAAAAATAACATGTCACTATTAAGGAAACTTAAATTTCACATCTTCATGCACATTTTTTATTTATACAAACTATATAGTCATAAAGCTAATTCATGTTTTTCATTTCATATTTTTACATCATATTTAAACTCATTGTATACGTACCTTGAATCATCTCTCGAAGTTATCACATTGTTGTTTTCACATGTATGTATTTCCACTAACATGTTATTAGAGACCATCATTAGTTTGTTTATATATATCTATATATATATATATTATATATATATATATATATATATTATTGATATATATGAAGAACTAGCACAAACCCTCTAGATATTTCATGCATAGTGAGGGATCAAATCTTTCAGGAAAAAAAAAAATAGAGTGAAACCCTTGAGGATAATATTATACATAGATGGATATGATCCTTATTGGTGCCTAATAGATCCAGAGTTGATGGATATTGTGGATATTGAGTGAAACATCTCAATGTTTTTCATATCATGGAGTTGACATGGTATGTATCTTAGTGTGTACTATAAAAACGGATGACATATCCATGTTAGCTATATATTTATCATATGCTAAGAAGATCAATACCTTCAATATGCAATAATTTCCTCATGTTTTACAATCTAAAATGATTTTCTCCTTCAAATATTTAATTTTAAGCTCTTGATAAATAATAGATCTACATTGATTCCTCTCTATGTATAACTTGTGAAGTTCATGTTAAACATAAAGAAAATTACACAAACACCAATAAACCCACTTTCAAAAACTTACTAATATTTACTTGCAAACCAATGACAACTCATTTCCTATCTCTACACACTAAAAAGAAATTATGGAAGATACAATAACACTAGAGCATGACAAGGAAAGATTATATTAATTGCAAATATTAATTATGAGCCCATCGTATTAAGAAACGCCACATTTTAAGCATTGTTGCTACAAGCCCTAATTTCATATATAACCATACACGAGCCCAAGTACCTTAGATAATTCCTAGACACCATTGCAAGCATTACACTCCACCTTGAGCCTGCTATAAACCAAAAAAAATTATACCATGCATTTAATGAGGTGATAAAACAAAGAAGCACCTAAATTTTATAATTCCGAGTCTTTATTTTA
>APFE031369181.1:71884-196972 GCA_000404065.3 Pinus taeda
TAGAGGTCAAAGCATTAACATAATTAGAAATACGATTGCATAAGTACAATGTACCAACCTTTTCTCCTTTCGCTATTACCAGGGATCCTTTAGCGACCTTCCAGGTTTTATCTATGAAAGTAGGTACACAACCTTCACCTCCCAACTGCCTTGTTGAAATCAGATTTTTCTTTAGATCTAGAACATGCCTTACCTCCTTCAATAACCATTGATTTTCATTCTGCTATTTTATAAAAATTGTACCCATTCCAACGATTTTACAAGGTTTATCATCACCCAATCGAACCTGTCCAAAATCACCTTGAACATAATCATGAAAATGTTTCTTATCAAGTGTGGCATGGAATGAGGCCCTTGAATCTATCACCTAGGCATCAATAATATTTTCTAATGAAAGAATCAAAGCATCTTGCAACACATCACCTGTTACATTCGCTTTGTGATTAGTTTCTTGATGTGTGTCTCCTTCTTTTCCCTTCCAAGACTTGCAATCTTTCTTCAGGTGTCCTTTCTTCCCACATATCTAGCATACTAACCCTGATCTGGACTTGTATCTACCTTTTCTTGACTTACTGCAATATCCTGGGCTCTTTCCTCTTTCCATTTTTCTTTCCCTAGTCTCCATAGTCAAAGCATTACCTAGTGTCTTGCCAGAGCTTTTCCATCACATTTCCTAGCTAAGGATTGCACCAACAACATCATCAAACTTTAAAGTACTATATCCAGAGACAGAGTTTCTAATGGCCATAACTAAACCATTCCAACTTTTTGGCAATGAGCACAGAAATAACAGAGCCCTAACTTCATCATCAAAAGTTACCCCTACAGAACTTAAATGACTTGTAACTGTATTAAAATCATTTAAATGGTCTGCAACAGATCCACCTTCTGACATCTTCATATTAAACAAATGATTCATAAGAAATACCTTATTTGAGGCCAAGGGATTTTTATATAGTTTTTCCAATGCCAACATTGAACCCTCTGTTGTTGTTTCCTTTGAAATATTAAATGCTACCAACATCGCTAGGCACAGCCGTATTGTTCAAAGTGCCTTTCTGTCGAGAATATCCCATTTTGTTTCTATCATACTCGTCGGCTTCTTTGTCTTTCGGCTCAATGGTAGGTATAGATCTCTCTGATACGGATAATCTTCCATCTGCATCTTCCACAGTTGGTAGTTTTGACCATTGAATTTTTCAACCCTAAACCTACCATCTTCCGCCATTGCTCCCACTCGAACCAGGAACCCTTCTCTCCTACGAGTTTATCAACCAAATAGACCTTCGGCTCTGATACCAGTTGTTAGAAAATTATACATTACAGAGCAAAGGAACACATAAAATATTACAAAAATATAAACACAGAAAACTCATAAAATAAGAGAGACACAGATACACATGGTTCACCCAATTTGGGCTACATCCACGAAGAAACAACCAGTGCTTCTTTTATTATATTATCCAGCAAACTGAAGAGATACAAGCTACAACAGATCTGCTGTAACTCCCTCTTCGCTCTCAATCTCCTCTCTTTTCCTCACTCAGAATACAGATATCCATAGACACAATACAATTCCCTCATATATAGTGAGGGGTTGCCTTCTAGGGAAAAACCCTAAATTAAACATCACTTCTACCGTCAGATCATCCTAATGAATGGCCTAGATTGACTAGAAATTACCAGACTTTCACAAGGCAATTTTACTCCTATTTTTAGCTTCGGGGGTGATGCCCCCGAACTCCCGCCAGGGGACTGCTGGCCCTCGGACCCCCCAGCCGGGGGGATCGGCCCCCTCGAACCCCCGCGGGGGGTGAAAAGTCCCCCCCACGCCCCCCCACATGGAGGGGTGTACACTCTTCCTGGGATATACATCTGGCTGAGACCTTTGAATACAAAAGATAATTAGGCTCCACACCCAACATTTGTCAAGCCTACACCTTCCTTGATTGTCCGCTAGCTTCACAATCCACTCGTACAACTCAGAGGGGAAGGATGCTAAGAAAATCTCATGGATTTTTGTATATAAATAACATTCTAACCATTGTTCCTTCGATACTTGCGGATTCCTATTTTCCTGCACTGCAAACTCATGATTTTTTTTGTCCAACCACTTTTCAATTTCTTTCCTTGTCAGATTCGAGTGACACGACATCATACATCCCTTATGTAGATCTCGGTCCCGACAACAGAGCCATTTGTTGGCTTGTTGGGGCCTGACCCAGGTTCAAAGGTGATTTAGACAAACAATTCTTCGTACTACTGGCCCTTTCGACAACAGTGTGTGGAGCGTGAACTGAGGTCTCCCCTGAAGTAGTATGGGAGGGTGCTAGAACCACGTTTCCGCACCCTGGAGATGTATGATGATTTTAAGTGGTCTACAGTTTGACCCTGCGCATACGTCGCTACGCGCACTTACCCGTACTTCGTAGCCTGAAATTTTGCCTTTGAGCAAGCCTACTTGGGGGCCGAATATTGTTATTACACAAGTCCTTACTAGTAATCTACTATTAGTTGATTAACTTAGCTTATTTTTTATGTTTTTTGTTATCTTTAACAATATTCACAATTCATACAAGAGCACGCAATAACTAAATAGTATAAGTACAATTCATAACCAACAGATAATAACCCAAGAACAGATACACGAATATAAGATCAAACTTCTCTATATTATTCTCTTCCTTCTGTTACAGAATCGACTTCACCTTGTGCACTCAGTTGTACGGGTCTGCGCAATCAGCTGCGGACTCTACTAGGCCTCTGCGTACTCAGTTGCAGGGGTCCTCGTACTCAACTGCGGACTCTACTAGGCCTCTATGCACTCAGCTGGAGAGCCTTCTCCTACTCTATGACATAAGACATACTTCGCACTTTCACTTAATCTCTAAGCCCTATCATTCTCATCTTCTATTACATTCTATTTGATTCTATTAGACCTCTTTACAATTTAGATCCTCAATCTATTTATATAATCCCATGGTCCACGGACCATGGGTAGGCTAACATTACATTAAAAACTTACGGCGGACAACCCTATGACTCTAACATACATTTCGTGGAGCTTTACAACAATATCAACTCAAAACTTAGGCTTTGAGCCCAAAAACATGTTTTGGGGCGAATCTATGCCCAACACTATCAAAGAGAAATATTTGGACAATGCCCACTTGGAGGATTGGGTCAGATTTGGTGCTATAGTGAAGAGTAAGGACTCTTTTGTTTGGTGCAACCTAATGGAATTCTTCCCTTGGTTTTACAACAATCTCAAATTGGTTGTTGGAAGGGGCAACAAAATTATGATTGGCCTAGATGCAATGGTTGGTATGGAGGGGAGCCACTTCCTCTCATTTCCCATTATCCAACATCTTCACACCATAAATATTCAACTGCTTTCTCACGTTGGGGTTGTCCACAAGGTATTTCCCTCTAGTCACTAGAGGCAAGTGGATGATTTGGGCTCGCAACTTGATCTTCTCCTTGTATGGGAGAACTAATATAAAAATCTTATGCAAGTGGCCATTTTTCTCTCAGATAAGGAAGATAGGATCACTTGAGGAGGAATCTCTTAGAGAGGAGAATTATATTCTAAGGTTTCATATTTGCATATCTCTGATAGGTTGCGGCTTGACCCATGCTCCATTTGGTTAGCTTCGATGTGGAAGTTGGAGGTTCTGACGAAGCTGAAATGCTTCACCTGGCTATTTTTCCACAACTGCATCCTAACATCAGACAATATTGTTGAAAATAGCAACAAGAAATGCTAAAAATAGAAGTGCTAAAAATAGCACTACTATAAATAACATTTCAGGATACCTTTCAATTTTAGTCAATCCCTGAACTAAAATTGAAAAGTAAAATTGGAATTTGATCTTAGCAACTATTTGTAAAATAATTAATTAATTCATCTTGAATTAATTAGTTGTAGGAAATCAAACATGAAGTCTATGTGAAGACATGCAACAATTTCTCCATTGATTAAGGAAGTTATCCCTTGATTAAGGAGATCAGGATGAGTTGTACTTTGAGTTGTTATTAGTTAGCTCAGTTATCTAAGTTAAGTCCAGTTTGATTAGTTCAGAAAAAAATTTGAACTAATTGTAAGTTCAGTTAGTTAATGCATGCATGCATGTAACTGCTGCACTTCAGATAACTGAAGATTCTTTCATAAATAACTCATGTATGTCAGTTCAGTCAGAGACCCAATTGAGATCAGGTGATGGGACAATGTACTATCAGTTGTAGGAATATTCCTTGGAGGATATCTCTTGCATGCAGAAGGAATTCATTCCTTGGAGATTGCACAGTTACTATTGAGGTTGATGGTTGTGTGATGTGGCCAATTCACACAGGTGGTAGCATTGGACCCCAAGACAAACTATGCAAGGAAATAAGAGGCTTGTAGGGCTAAGGGAAGACATATGTTGTGTCTATTTAGTCTATGAGTTGTATTGTTCGATTGTGTGGAGAGTTGGATGGCTTGTGAGCTGAAGATTTATGTAATCTGAACATATTTCCACTTGTGTGATATTACAGAGATCATGGTTTTAGGCTAAGGCTTTCCCCAGAGTATTCTTCTATGTTCATGTGTGATTTCTTTCTCATTCTGAGTTATATGTGTTATATTTGATCTTTCTCATATTCGATTAAGCTTCCACAAAGTTTGTTGTAGAAATAGATCTGGTATTTTTCTTTAGTATATTGCATAATCTATTGATCTACAGTGAGAAATTCGACATGGTATCGGAGCAAAGGCGATCAAAGGAGAGAATAGTATAAAAGAAGGGAGAAGTTCGAAGTTTGAGGTTCTTGAATATAGAAATCGAGTTCTTATCACATCCCATTTTCACGAATGGCGTTCAATGGTTTAAGACTCGAGTATGCCCTTGATGGTAGCTCGAATTATATAGCCTGGAAGTATCGTATGGAAGCAGTATTAGAGGATAACGGTCTAAAGGACTTCATTGATCAAGAAGTCCCCAAGCCCATAGTGGCTAATGCTACAAAATTGACAAAATGGAAGAAATGCATGGCTAGAGCAAGGAGAATCCTTTTGGAGGGAGTTCAAGACCACATAGTCTCGAGTCTCCATGGGAAGGAGACACCGTTTTTGATGTGGAAAACATTGAAAGATCTATATCAGAACAACAATGATTAGAGGAAGCTGGCATTGAAAGACAAGCTTCTGAAAATCAAGTGTGAAAAGGGCGACACGATCTCTACATATCTAAACAAGTTCACCACCTAGAGGGATGAGCTTGGAAGTGTAGGGATCAAGACAATCGATGATGACATGGTGAGTCTTGCGCTCCTCGGTCTTCCTAAGAGTGGGCATCACTACCAAGACTCAGTAAATGGAAGAGAAAAATTGCTATATTGGGAATGACTTTGGTCGGATCTAATGCCGGAGAAGATAAGAAGAATCACCGGAGATGGATCCTCATCAAAGCAAGATAATGAGGAAGATCTAGCCTTAGTGAGTAAGGTGAGGAAGGGGAAAGGGAAGGTGTCCTAATACAAATCCAGTTCTTCCCATGGCGAGAAGAAGTTTGACAAATCAAAAGTGCAATGCTTTCATTGTCGTGAAGTGGGCCATTATGCTACAAATTGTCCACGGAAGAAATCCAAGAAGGGATCCTCGAAGGGATCTAATGGTGAGGCACTGGCCTCATAGTTTGAGTTTTATTTCTCTCTTACCGCATGAATGGCTTCATCCATGGTGGGATGTGTTTGGTACCTGGAGAGTGGAGCTTCATTCCACATGTCAGGTGATAAGAATCTTTTCAGTACGTTGCAGGAGAAGGATCTCCAGATGCGGATCAAGATGGGAGATGATGGAAAGTACTGTGTTTCAAGTGAAGATACGGTTGTGTTTCAGAGGGAGCATGGAGCTCCTCTCACCCTAAATGATGTAAAGTATGTACCAAGCTTGAAGAATAATCTTGTGTCCATTGCTATGCTAGAAGATAAAGGCTATGATGTAGTCTTTATTAAAGGAAAAGTATTTCTGAGGCATATCGGCACTGGACAGACCAAGAGGATAGGGATTTGAGTTAAAAATCTCTACAAGCTAGAGGTAGATGATTGTGCTGCATTGAGTTCCAAAGCTGACATGGTGCAGAGCCAAGATGTTGGCGAGCTATGGCATAGAAGATTAGGCCACTTGCACCATGTAGCCCTAAAGATCATGGAACAAATTTCTACCAGACTTCCCTAGGGAAAATTGGAGCAGACGAATACATGTAAAGGTTGTACCTTGGGTAAGTATGTGAAATCTTCCTTGTCGAATCAAGACAGTAGAGCTGGAGCAATCCTGGAGGGAGTTCACTCAGATGTTTGTGGACCATTATCTACAGCCTCCACTGCTAAACAAAGGTACTATGTTATTTTTATTCATTAGTTTTCTCGTAGATGTTGGATCTACTTTATGAAAAAGAAGGATCAGACTTTCTTGAGGATTTGTGAGTTTAAAGCCTTGGCAGAGAAAGAATCTGGAAATAAAATAAAAGCCTTTTGTAGCAAAAATGGTCGAGAGTATGTCTCCCAGCAGTTTAAGGACTTTTTCTCTGCAGATGGAATTAAACGGGAGTTGATGACACCCCATAACCCACAACAGAATGGGGTGGCAGAAAGGAAGAAAAGATCGATTATGGGAGCAACTCAAGTGATGTTGCATGACCAAAGCCTACCACTACATTTGTGGGCTAAGGCATGCAATACAACAATATACACTTGCAGAACATAAGCCCGCACCATATACTGGGAATGAAGACACCTATGGAGGCCTTTTCTGGGAAGTGACCAGATGTGAGTCACTTCTGAATCTTTGGATCATTAGTTTAATGCCATGTGACCAAAGATGCTTGGAAGAAGCTAGATCCAACAACTGAGTTGGGAATACTTGTGGGGTACACGGATACACTCGACAACTATCGAGTGTTCCTGCCTACCAATCATAGGATAGTGGTACGCAGGGATCTGAAGTTCGACGAGCAGAAGGCCATCCGAGTATCACTTGAGAGGGAGCTCAAATTGCATGCAGATGAGGAAATTTCAGTTCCTAAGGATGAGGAGCCTCGGATTGATGCAGAGCAGCCGCATGCAGAGGATTAGGGAGTGGAGACATCCACTCATGCTAAGAATTCCAGAGATGGGTAGAAACATTTAAGGGAAGCTGACAGGTTGATGCTGGATGCGCGGGAGAATGTGGGACAATTATCTTCTCAACACAAATAGAGGAGGTCGCCCAAGTGATATACTAGTTACATGGCCCTGGTTAGGGAGTGTGTAGTGTCCAAGCCTTATTCATTAAAGGAGGTAGTGCAGCAACCAGTCTGGGTTGATGCAATGGTGGAGGAGTATGACTACATCATTCGGAACTGTTTTTGGGATGTTGTCCCGAGACCTCGAGACAAGTCAGTGGTGAGCTCCAAATGGCTTTACAAGGTAAAGCAAGCAGCTGATGGCAGTGTTGAGAAACACAAGGCAATTTCTGTTGTCTGTGGTTTCTCACAGGTCAAGGGGATTGACTACAATGAGACCTTTGCTCCTGTAGCAAGGTACTCATCTATCAAATCGATGTTCGTAGTATCAGCTCAGATGGGTTAGAAGATCCATCAGATGGATGTGAAGACAACATTCCTCAATGGGAAGATTGAGGAGGAGGTGTACATTGAGCAGCCAGAAGGTTTCGAGACCTTTGATCGTGAGTCACATGTGTGCTGACTCAAGAGTGCTTTGTATGGGTTAAAGAAAGCACCTCGTCCTTGGTACACCAGGATCGACAATGATTTCACCAGGTTGGGCTTCACCAAGAGTGAAGCAAATGTGAACCTTTACCACATCATGGTAGAAGGTAAGCCATTGATCATTTTTCTTTATGTCAATGATATGATTTTAACAAGTGATGATTAGTTGATCCAGTCTTGCAAGGAGGACCTTGCAAGAGAGTTCGAGATGAAAGACATGGATCTTATGCACTACTTTCTAGGAATGGAAGTGTGGCAGAGAGATGGAGAAGTTTTTGTGTCTTAAGGCAAGTATACCTATGCGATCCTCAGGCGGTTCCATATGGAGAAGTGGAAACCCATGCAGACTCCTCTAGCTGGGAAGTAGAGGAAGGAGGATGCTACTTCAGGTGAGTTTGTAGTTGCTACTGTTTATCGACAGCTTGTGGGTTCACTTACATATCTGGTGAACATGCAACAAGACTTATGATTTTCAATGAACTAGCTGAGTCAAGCTATGGTTCAGCATACCAAGCTATTTTGGAAGGCAACAAAGCATGTGCTGAGATACCTCAGAAGCACATCTCAGTTTGGATTGTGGTACAAACAGACAGAGGGAGTGAAGCTTCAAGGCTTCATAGATGCCTATTGGGCAGGGAGTCCATTAGACTGGAAGAGCACTTCTGGAGGAATCTTCAACCTTGGTTCAGCTGCAGTTTCCTGGTACAGTAGGAAATAGAAGTCAGTTTCACTTAGCTCAGCAAAGGTTGAATACATGGCTGCTAGTCAGGCTGCATGTGAGGCCATTTGGATGTGGAAGGTTCTAGTGGAATTTTTTGGTCAGAGGATGGATCCAACCATGACTTACGGTGACAATCAGAGTTGTACCAAACTCTTAGAGAATCCAGTTTTTCATGAGAGGTCCAAGCACATAGATATCCAATATTACCATCTTTGAGATTGTGTGGTCAAGAGGATCATGTTGTTGTTGTATGTTTCGACCAAGGAATAAGATGTAGATATTTTGACGAAGGCATTGTCAAAATGCAAGTTCGATTTTCACAGAGACGGGATTGGGGTTAATGATAATCCCTTTCTTGTTGAGATGGAGTGTTGAAAATAGCAACAAGAAATGCTAAAAATAACATTGCTATAAATAACATTTTGGGATACCTTCCAATTTTAGACAGTCCCTGAACTAAAATTGAGAAGTAAAATTCGAATTTGATCTTAGCAGCTATTTGTAAAATAATTAATTAATTAATTCATCTTGAGTTGAATAGTTGTAGGAAATCGAACATGAAGTCTATGTGAAGACATGCAACAGTTTCTCCATTGATTGAGAAATTTATCCCTTGATTAAGGAGATCAGGATGAATTGTACTTTGAGTTGTAATTAGTTAGCTCAGTTATCTAAGTTAAGTCCAGTTATATTAGTTCAAACAATTTGTTGAACTAATTGTGAGTTCAGTTAGTTAATGCATGCATGCATGTAACCGCTACACTTTGGATAACTGACTATTCTCTCATAAATAACTCATGCATGTTAGTTCAGTCAGAGACCCAGTTGAGATCAGGTGATGGGACAGTGTACTATTAGTTGTAGGAATATTCCTTGGAGGATATCTCTTACATGTAGAAGGAATTCATTCCTTGGAGATTGCACAGTTACTATTGAGGTTGATGGTTGTGTTATGTGGCTGTTCACATAGGTGGTAGCATTGGACCCCAAGAGAATCTGCGCAAGGAAATAGGAGGCTTGGAGGGCCGAGGGAAGACATATTTTGTGTCTATTCAGTCTGTGAGTTGTATTATTCGATTGTGCTGAGAGCTAGATGGCTTGTGAGCTGAAGCTTTGTGTAATCTGAACATATTTCCACTGGTATGATATTACAGAGATCAGGGTTTTTGGCTAAGGCTTTACCCAAAGTATTCTTCTGTGTTCATGTGTGATTGCTTTCTTATTCTCAGTTATATGTGTTCTATTTTATCTTGCTCATATTCGATTAAGCTTCTGCAAAGTTTGTTGTAGAAGTAGATCTGGTATTTTGCTTTAGTATATTGCATAATTTGTTGATCTACAATGAGAGCTTCTACATGGTATCGGAGAAAAGGTGATCAAAGGAGAGAACAATATACAAGAAGGGAGAAGTTCAAAGTTTGAGGTTCTTGAATATAGAAATCGAGTTCTTATCACATCTCATTTTCACCAATGGCATTCAAAAGTTTAAGACTTGAGTATGCCCTTGATGGCAACTCGAATTATATAGACTGGAAGGATCGTATGGAAGTAGTATTAGAGGATAACGGTGTAAAGGACTTCATTGATCAAGAAGTCCCCAAGCCCGCAACGGCTAATGCTATAGGATTGGTGGAATGGAAGAAATGCGTGGCTAGAGCAAGGAGAATACTTCTGGAGGGAGTTAGAGACCACATAGTCTCGAGTCTCCATGGGAAGGAGACATCATTTTCGATGTGGAAAACATTGAAAGATCTATATCAGAATAATAGTGATCAGAGGAAGTTGGCGCTGAAAGACAAGCTTTGAAAAATCAAGTGTGAAAAGGCCGACACGATCTCTGCATATCTGAACAAGCTCACCACCTATAGGGATGAGCTTCAAAGTGTAGGGATCATGACGACCGATGATGAAATGGTGAGTTTTGCACTCCTTGGTCTTCCTAAGAGTTGGCATAGCTACCAAGACTCGGAAAATGGAAGAGAAAAATTGCGAGATTGGGAACGACTTTGGTCAGATCTGATGCAGGAGGAGATAAGAAGAAGCACTAGAGATGGATCCTCATCAAAGCAAGATGGTGAGGAAAATCTAGCCTTAGTGAGTAAGGCAAGGAAAGGGAAAGGGAAGGCATCCCAATCCAAATCCAGTTCTTCCCATGGTGGGAAGAACTTTGACAAATCGAAAGTGTGATGCTTTCATTATCATGAAGTGGTCCATTATGCTATGAATTGTCCACAGAAGAAATCCAAGAAGGGATCCTCGAAGGGATCTGATGGTGAGGCACTAGCCTCATAGTTTGAGTTGGATTTCTCTCTTATAGCATGCATGGTTTCATCCATGGTGGGATGTGTTTGGTACCTAGACAGTGGAGCTTCATTCCACATGTCAGGTGACAAGAATCTTTTCAGTACCTTGGAGGAGAAGGATCTCCAGATGTGGATCGAGATGGGCGATGATGGAAAGCACCATGTTTTAGGTGAAGGTACAATTGTGTTTCAAAGGGAGCATGGAGCTCCTCTCACCTTGACTGATGTAAAGTATGTATGAGGTCTGAAGAAGAATCTTGTGTTTGTTGCTATGTTAGAAGATAAAGGCTATGATGTAGTCTTTAGTAAAGGAAAAGTATTTCTGAGGCATATCGGCATTGGACAGACCAAGAGGATAGGGATTCGAGTTAAGAATCTCTACAAGCTAGACGTAGACGACTGTGCTGCACTGAGTTCCAAATCTGAGATGGTGCAGAGCCAAGATGTTAGTGAGCTATGGCATAGAAGATTTGGCCACCTGCACCATGGAGCCCTGAAGATCATGCAGCAGATTTCTACCGGAATTCCCAAGGGAAATTTGGAGCAAACAAATACATGCAAAGGTTGTAACTTGGGTAAGTATGCGAAATCTTCCTTTCCGGATCGAGACAGTAGAGTTAGAGCAATCCTAGAGCAAGTTCACTCAGATGTTTGTGGACCATTCTCTACAGCCTACACTGCTAAACAAAGGTACTATGTTATTTTTATTCATGATTTTTCTCGTAGATGTTGGATCTACTTTATGAAAAAGAGGGATTAGACCTTCTTGAGGTTTTGTGAGTTTAAAGCCTTGGCAGAGAAAGAATCTGGTAATAAAATAAAAAGCCTTACGTAACAATAATGGTGGAGAGTATGTCTCCTAGTAGTTTAAGGACTTCTACTCTACAGAAGGAATTAAACAGGAGTTGACAGCACCCAATAACCCACATCAGAATGGGGTGGCCAAAAGGAAGAATAGATCGATTGTGGGAGAAACTCGAGCAATGTGCATGACCAAAGCCTACCACTACATTTGTGGGCTGAGGTATGCAATACAATAGTATACTCGTAGAACAAAAGCCCTTATCGTATATTGGGAATGAAGACACCTATGGAGGCCTTTTTCGGGAAGCGACCAAATGTGAGTCACTTCTGAATCTTTGGATAATTAGTTTACTACCATGTGACCAAAGATGCTCGGAAGATGCTGGACCCAACAACTGAGTTGGGAATACTTGTGGGGTACATGGATACACCCCACAACTATCGAGTGTTCCTGCCTACCAGTTAGAGGACAATGGTACGCAGGAATATGAAGCTCGACAAGCAGAAAGCCATGCGAGTATCACTTGAGAGGGAGTTCAAGTTGCATGCAAATGAGGAACTTTCAGTTCCTAAGGAGGAGGATCTTCATATTGATGCGGAGCAACCACATGTAGAGGATCTGGGAGTGGAGACATCCATTCATGCTGAGACTTCTAGAGATGGGTGAAAACGCTCAAGGGAAGCTGATAGGTTGATGTTGGATGTACAGGAGAATGTGGGACAACCATCTTCTCAGTGAAGATAGAGGAGGTCGCCCGAGTGGTACACTGGTTACATGGCCTTGGTTGGAAAGTGTGTAGAGTCTGAGTCTTCTTCATTCGAGGAGGCAGTGCAACAACTAGTTTGGGTTGATGCAATGGTGGCGAAGTACGACTCCATCGTTCGGAACTGTGTTTGGGATGCTGTCCCAAGATCTCAGGACAAGTCAATGGTGAGTTCCAGATGGCTTTACAAGGTAAAGCAAGCAGCTGATGGTAGTGTTGAGAAAAACAAGGAAAGGTTTGTTTCCCGTGGTTTCTCACAGGTCGAGGGGATCGACTACGATGAGACCTTTGCTCCTGTAGCAAGGTACTCATCTATTAGATTGATGTTGGCACTATCAGCTCAGATGGGTTGGAAGATCCATTAGATAGGCGTGAAGAAAACATTCCTCAATGGGAAGATTGAGGAGGAGGTGTACATTGAGCAGCCAGAAGGTTTCGAGACCTTCTATCACGCCACCAATCTTTTTTTTTTTTGGGCGGGTGCGGCACCACCGTGTACGTTTATTTGTTCAATAACTGCACATATGGACTACGCCTTAACCAACATAAACATGCTTTAATTGTTATCTCATAACCATGTAAAAGCAATAACCATCATAATTCATTATAAACCATTCTTAACATTTCATCTGCAATTAACCCAAATAACAATTGCAAACAATCATGTAGAATGGGAGGGGCAACTCTCGGTAAAGTCTACCCACAATGTTTTATTACAATTTGCAATATTACAACAAGTGTGTCGGGCTAGAACCCACGGCCAACACTTAAACTTTCTTATACACCAAGGCGTAGAACAGCCTTAACATTACACCCACTTCCACGGCCAAGTGCGCATCACCGATATGCCACTTGCCTTAAGCCCGGCATAAAACCTGTTCACGGCCTTCGTCGTTCACCCTCCTTACCAAGTCCAACCGATAACCGAATTGTGCCTGTCTTATTTCTGTGCATAAGACATGCGCATTACACTATAAGATCTGCGCCCTTTCTTTGTCGTCCAAGACTTGAGAGTGCTTGCTTGAGTGATCCAAATGAGCCTTCGTTCTCACCCTTATATACGTTTTCCATTACGTTTGGGAGGGGTGTCGGTTCTAAAAGCCGACCCCCACAATTGTAATATAACGCCCCTCTTCTTTTAAAGCTGACGTTCATATTAACTTGAACCGCCGTGTGTTAAACTCTTTGGCGGGTCGGCCTTTGCCATATGCAAAGCCGCCCACGCCAAGGTATAACCTTCAGCTTTTCCGCTATGCCATTCGTTGCTTATTACCACTCGACCTTACGCTGCTCGCCTTCGTTCGAACTATGCTACCACGCTGCCGCCGTTGCCCGAGCCCGCGCTGCCTGCTTTTGTCTGCCCACGCTGTCGTCCTTGTTCGAGCCTGCACGAACCATCTGCTGGGCGGGTGGGCGCACCCGTGTGCAGCCCACCGCCGTCACGCTAACACGTCCATTATCGGGTGGGCACACCCCGTGCATAGCCCACGCCAACATTGAACATTCTGAACGCTTGTTTGCACGACCTGCTCATCGGGCAAGTGGGCGCACTCTGTGCACAGCCCACTACCACATCGAACTGTCTGAATGCGCACGACCCGTTCACCGCCGAACTGCCTGAATGTTGCATGACCCGTTCATCGCCGAACTGCCTGAACGCTGCACGACCCGTTCATCAGGCGGGTGGGCGCACCTCGTGCACAGCCCACCGCCAATATCGAACTGTCTGCCTGTTCACCACCGAACTGCCTGAATGCTGCACGACCCGTTCACCGCTGAACCGCCTGAACGTTGCACGACCCGTTCAGCAGGCGGGTGGGCGCACCCCGTGCATAGCCCACCGCCATATGTGGTAGCCATAATACATATATATTTTTGCTTCTCGAACTGTGGGTTGGGCGGGCGCACCTGCGCACAGCTCATCACCCATACGCCAACACCTATATACATATGTATATGCTCCACCGTGTATGAAGAGACTCTGTTTGATGATCGTTCAGGGCGCCCGCTCCTCAGGCATGGGTCGCCCTCGGATCGCCCGCCCATCGATTCGTTTGTCTGCACGCCGTGTAGCTTTGCCCGTCGTTTGCCAACCGTATCTGGGTTGCCTGCCCATCGTGCGGAGCACCCATCCATCATCGTGCACACCTGCTCGGGTTGTGCCTCCGGCCTATTTTGACGTGTAGAAGAATGTCTGCCCATCATGCGGAGTGTCCGCCCGTCGTGCGGGGTGCCCGCCCATCATTGTGCCCCTGCCCGATTCACCAAGGCATTACACTCTCCTCCACCCGAAAACGTTGTCGTCCCGACAACACTTCATCCTGGTGACTCCCTACCAAGATCATCAGCAACCATCATGTAGACCCCTCCATAAAAGACTCAACCTCATTAGGTTACCGCTTCCATGTGCAAACTGCCCATGTATCACATCAAGTGTCACACACCTTGATCATGTGTCAGCACTTATCTCCACGACCCCATGCCCAGATCCATGGAAACCCCATCTTTCTGCCGCATGTCGGGATCATCATCCCTGCTCAATTATGTTGAGGGCTCACTGCCTTGAGCAGCCAACAATGAGCCCATCCTCCATGTCATCTAAGAAGATAGAAAGGGAGATGAGCCGGGAGGCTCCCCCTTACTAATCAGCTCGATCCATCTGTCTGGATCTTCAACCTCCATCCTCTGTAGAAACGCTTCCCGATCTTCCTTCTAGATGTTCGGTCTCACATATACTTCGTCTTCGTCATCGTCATCTTCTACTATCTCTAGCCTTCTTGATAAGTCCAAGATACTATCTAAGAGTGATCGGATGAGAAATGCTTGTTCTGCAAGCTTTGCCTCCAGGGTAGACAACCGCTTGTTTGTCTTTTCCTTGTCCTCCATCTGCATACCTCCTAGTTTATGATCAGGCTTTGTCACGCCCACGGTTGGAGCACCAATGGGCACATCCTCCCTTCCATCATAAATGAAGAGCTTCCTCAGATGTGGTACCACCATAGCCTCAAATTGCTTCATGAATTCCATCCCCAATACGGCCTCATAGTCATCAATCCGTACTATGGTGAAGTCTACTTTCCCGGACCATTCACCAAGTATGGTGTCCACCTTTTCAGCTATACCAAGGATCGCCATCGGGGGAGAATTTACGATCTTCATATGTGCCTTCACTGGCACGAACTTCAGTCCAAGTCTTCTTACGGTGTCTTCACTCATGAAGTTGTGTGAAGCCCCACTGTCAACCATAGTGAGTACTTCGGTCCCACCAATCTTCATATGCACATATTCCAGTCTGTTTCTTTCTGGATCCCTCCTAGAAGTCACCTCCGTAGTGGTAGAAGCTCTGAGGATCTGCATCATCCCTACAGAAGCGTTGTCCTCTTCCTCCTCTTGTGCTGCAGCGGCCACTTTTGGTTTAGAAGGGCAGTTCCTAACCATATGTGGTCCTGCACATAACCAGCACTTCAAAGGCTTCTTCTCCTTCGGGGAGTCATCCGACTTCGAAGCATCCTCCTTTTTCTTTTCTTTTGGCTTATCAGACTTCTTTTTCTCATTGGAAGTCTCATCGTAATGATCCACTAATCTGTCAACCGCAGAGAAGGCCTTTTCAAGCGTCCTAATTTTCTGCCTTTTCACCTCATTATGAGCCCAAGGCTTCAATCCAATAATAAAATTGAAAACCTTGTCCTTCTCGACCATATCGGGAAGTTCCAGTACTGCGCTTGAATACTCTTGCTGATAGGCTTGTAAGCTTCCGGTTTGTTTGATGAACTTAATCTTTGTCCTTGCTTCCCACGTTTCATCTTGAGGACTGAAATGGGACTGCAAGGCTTTCTTCATGTCTTCCCATGAAGTGATGTCGTCAGCACTACCATTGGTAATCTGATCGGCCCTCCTTCGCTACCACATCTTGGCATCATTAGTTAGGAACTGGGCGGCTACCTTGACTTGTGCCTCTCCTCTAGGTAGGTTCAACCGTTCTAGGTACTGCTCCATGTCCCACAAGAAGTTGCCAAGAACCTTTGCGCTCCTTGTGCCATCATAAGACTCTGGTTCTTTGACCTTTACATGGGGCACTCCTCATCCCGAGTTGTGCCTCACGGCCCTCTTCAATACCGCAATCTCATCTTGGGCCTCCTCAAGAGCATTTTTTGTTTTGTCAAGAGTCCCTTTCAAGTTCACGATCTCTGCAAGACCCTGATCCCTTGATTCCTCGACATCTTTGACCCTTCCTTCAAGCTATGTACACAAGAAATCAGTGTACTCATATTGTGTCTTGAGCTCATCATGCTGCGTTCGGAGTTCTTCAAGTTCTTCTTTGACCTTTGAGATGGTCTCTCATTCCTTGCTGAATGAACCCACCTCTTGGTTCCAAGAGTTCTCCAAAGTCTCCATCCTCCCGATTCACCAAGGCGTTACCCCTTCGATCGTGAGTCGCATGTGTGCTGACTGAAGAAGGCTCTGTATGGGCTAAAGCAAGCACCTCATGCTTGGTACACCAGGATCGATAGCTATTTCATCAGGTTGGGCTTCACCAAGAGTGAAGCACATGCGAACCTTGACCACATCATTGTAGAAGGTAAGCCATTGATCATTGTTCTTTATGTCGATGATATGATTTTGACAAGTGATGATCAGTTGATCCAGTCTTGCAAGGAGGACATTGCAAGAGAGTTCGAGATGAAAGACATGGGTCTTATGCACTACTTTCTAGGCATGGAAGTGTGGCAGAGAGATGGAGAATTTTTTGTGTCTCAAGGCAAGCATGCCAATGAGATCCTTAGGCAGTTCCATATGGAGAAGTGAAAACCCATGCAGACTCCTCTAGCTGGGAATTGGAGGAAGGAGGATGCTACTTCAAGTGAGGTAGTAGTTGCTATTGTTTATCGGTAGCTTGTGGGTTCACTTATGGTTCAGCCTACCAAGCTATTTTGGAAGGCAACGAAGCATGTGTTGAGATACTTCAGAGGCACATCTCAGTTTGGATTTTCGTACAAACAGACAGAGGGAGTGAAGCTTCAGGGATTCACAGATGCGGATTGGGCAGGGAGTCCATCAGAATGAAAGAGCACTTCTGGAGGAATCTTCAACCTTGGTTCAGCAGCAGTTTCCTGGTACAATAGGAAACAGAGGTTAGTTACACTTAGCTCATTAAAGGCTGAATACATGGCTACTAATCAAGCTGCATGTGAGGCCATTTGGATGCCGAAGATTCTAGCGGGATTGTTTGGTGAGAGGATGGATCCAACTGTGATTTACTGCGATAATCAGAGTTGTATCAAACTCTCTGAGAATCCAGTTTTCATGATAGGTCCAAGCACATAGATATACAATATCACCATCTTCGAGACTGTGTGGTCAAGAGGATCATGTTGTTGTTGTATGTTTCGACCAAGGAACAAGATGCAAATATTTTGACGAAGGCATTGTCAAAATGCAAGTTTGAGTTCCACAGAGACATGATTGGGGTTACTAATAATCCCTTTCTTATTGAGATGGAGTGTTGAAAATAGCAACAAGAAATGCTAAAAATAGAAGTGCTAAAAATAACACTGTTATAAATAACATTTCAGGATACCTTCCAATTTTAGTCAGTCACTGAATTAAAATCTGAATTTGATCTCAGCAGTTGTTTGTAAAATAATTAATTAATTCATCTTGAGTTAATTAGTTGTAGGAAATCAAACATGAAGTCTATGTGAAGACATGCAACAGTTTCTCCATTGATTGAGGAAGTTATCCCTTGATTAAGGAGATGAGGATGAGTTTTACTTTGAGTTGTAATTACTTAGCTCAGTTATCTGAGTTAAGTCCAGTTAGATTAGTTCAAAAAATTTGTTGAACTAATTGTGAGTTCAGTTAGTTAATGCATGCATGCATGTATCTGCTGCACTTCAGATAACTGAATATTCTCACATAAATAACTCATGCATGCAAGTTCAGTCAGAGACACAGTTGAGATCAAGTGATGGGACAATTTACTATTAGTTGCAGGAATATTCCTTGGAGGATATCTCTTGCATGCAGAAGGAATTCATTCCTTGGAGATTGCACAGTTACTATTGAGGTTGATGGATGTGTGATGTGGCCAATTCACACAGGTGGTAGCATTGGACCCCAAGAGAAACTGCACAAGGAAATAAGAGGCTTGGAGGGCTGAGGGAAGACATATGTTGTGTCTATTCAGTCTATGAGTTGTATTGTTCGATTGTGCTGAGAGCTGGATGGCTTGTGAGCTGAATCTTTGTGTAATCTGAACATATTTCCACTTGTATGATATTACAGAGATGGGGGTTTTAGGCTGAGGTTTTCCCTAGAGTATTCTTCTATGTTCATGTGTGATTGCTTTCTCATTCTGAGTTATATGTGTTCTATTTGATCTTGCTCATACTCGATTAAGCTTCCGCAAAGTTTGTTGTAGAAGTAGATCTTGTATTTTGCTTTAGTATATTGCATAATCTGTTGATCTACATTGAGAAATTCTACAAATCTTTCCCAAAGAGGTTTCTTAAGCCCTGGTTTTTTGCCCACTTTGCATATTAGCTAGGGAGAATTTTGTTCACCTCTTCTTGGTTTATCCCTTTGCCCATGTTTTGGGGGAGGAAATCTCTTCTATGCTCAACATCAACAGTGCAATGGACAAAGTCTCAATTCTTTCTTTACGCCAAATTTGGTCCGCCCACAACAAAGAGCACAAATTGATTCCTATGTATTTTATTTGGGGAATTTGATGTTATTGGAAGGGCTGCATCTTTGCAAATGTTGTTCTGAATCTTAGATACACCTCTCTCCGAACAATGGGGTATTTCTGGAGATAGGTCCTTTATCATCTATCATATTTAAGCATGGCAGGACTTTCAAGGATCTTCCACATAATTTTCCTAGGGGATTTTTTTATGGTTCCTCTATGGGGGTAGCATGTGGTTGCAACGCAGTCATTTCCCTTTACCCTTGTCATCATTATCTCCTCTTTTGGTATGGTGGTTCCGACACTAATAGGTCTGCTTAATTGATTTCCCTTTGGGGAGTCCTTCATTATGGTTTATGGCTTACGGTGGAAGATATTGACATCTTTGGGGATTTGAAAGTGGCAATCGACTGGGCTTTGGGTTACTTCTCTCTTGATGTTCCATCTTTGAACCACTAAATGGAGCACATAAGCACAATGAGGCCTTGTTTTTACTCTTTATCCTTTCGCCGCATCTTTTGAGAGCATAATTATTTGGTGGATCAACGCTCCAAGCGTGGGGCTTCGACAATCCTTGAGTATGTCACTATGAATACCAGGTTCAGGACTCTACCAAAATTTTGGTTTCTTCATTTTTGCATGATGGTTTCTTTCTTTGTCTGGTCTGTTTCTAGTTGCCAACCATGTTTTTTATGATTCTTCCTGGACTTCGTCCCTCCTCTCTGGGCTATCCTTTCTTATATGCATGAGATTTTCAGTATTATGATATGTTGGGTGAGGGCTTTATCCTTTGTTATGACAGTAGTATTTGTTACGTCTTGGAAGTTCATCTCTGCTTCTCGTTTCCTGTCATTTTTGCAAGATCTGTTGATGTTGGATTAGCTGCAAGTTCCTTGCTTGATGTAACAACGTCAATTTTAATAGAAGTGTGTTGCTTTTTCCTTGTGAAAAAAAAACATCGAAGGTGCTTCCCATTGGGGAGAAATTGAAATTGGCTTGCGATTTGTTTGTTAGCATAAAGGAGCAAGAGGATCTAACAACACTTTCACATCATTTTATGCTGTTGTTGGAAGGACTTTCATTCCCATTGCACTACCTGTAACACGATGCATGTAGTAACATTTGTAAACAACTTGTTGGTGCTAGTATAGATAATTAGTGTTGGTCACAAGGAAAAGCGAGCCATAAACATCAATCTATCATTACGTGGCGACAAATTTCACTGATATAGATCTAAGTATGAAGGTTACCACGTAGATCAAATGATAGAAAAGTTCTAGTATCCGGATCTAATAGAACTAACCACTAATCTATAGCAAGAATCACCGACCACTTTTATAACAAGAATCACTCATCACCTTTCATCAAGTCAACGATTTGTATAATAGATGAGCACGCACAGATAAATGTATAGATCAAAGTGCTTGCAGAAAATGGTGCTTAGAGTTGCCATCCATGCAATGAGAAGCCACCTAAAATAAGGCACACAACCCATAATCTAAAGATTATAACTATTTCATAAAAAAGAAAAAAAACTTAAAAATTACAACATATAATGTATGACTTTAGTAGTATGGGCAATGTTTGAAAAATACTTAAAAGAAGTCCCAAGTTTTGTATTATTGCCAATGTTATGAAAAATACTTAAATTAAGTCTTCTATTTATTTGGCCAAATATTGATTAAAAATAGTTAAGACACTTTAAAACTAACAATGCTAGATAAACTTGTGATTCATAACATTTATGAAAAAAAAAAGGTTATTAAGTCCACTCTGATATGGCCAAATATTAATTAAAAATAGTTAAGACACTTTAAAACTAACAATGCTAGATAAACTTGTGATTCATAACGTTTATGAAAAAAAAAGGTTATTAAATCCACTCTGATAGAATGCTTTTGTTAAAGTATCCATAGATAAAGTTACCAGTTCAATTAACCCTCTCTATTTGATTATTATTCTTAAATATGAACATGATGAACGCTAATGAATACCGACCTTCGAAAAAACAAAAAAAAAATAAAAAATAATTAACCAGCCGGAGTCAATTGAAATATCTACTTCGAGTCAATTGAGTGCGTTGAGATATTGATGTTTTCAAATAGCGTGCTTGCCTCTCCCATGACTTATCTGAAAGGGCCGTAGCGTGTCCCTGGTGTAATGAATAAGAAGCCAATACAGATGTGTTTACTTTCCCCTTGCCTCGTTCATATCATTACGCGTTCTGGTGTGTTCATTATCACCATATCTGTAGTGGACAGAAACAAGCAGATGGATTCCAGGAGAAGAAATGGTGTCTATCATTTTTTTCTAACACCCTCCTGTATCGGCAGCCTTCTTATAGCTGCCTTCTCCCTTGTGATACCAGTTTTTCCTATCACTTTTGTCTTCAATGGATTCAATGGAACCAACATGATCCTGATGGAGGGTCCTGCACACATCCGCTCTCAATCCGTTCTTGCACTCACAGATGACACACGTTTTATGCTCGGCCGGGGGCTGTATTCAATTCCCGTGCAGATGAAAACCAACGGGTTGCTTTCTTCCTTCAGCACTAACTTCGTTTTCAGCATGGTCCCTCCCCATTCTAACTCTGGCGGGCACGGAATTGCGTTCGTTGTCACTCCCTACAGAACTTTCATGGGCAGTCTGGCATCCGAGTATCTGGGCCTGCTTAACGATACCAGCAACGGAAAACCATACAATCACTTGTTGGCAATCGAGTTTGATACGGTCCAAAGTGTGCAATTCCAGGACCCTGATGGCAACCACGTGGGCATCGATATCAACAACCTCCACTCAGTCCGGGCCAAGGCCGCCGGTTATTGGACTGGGGACAATTTCCAGGGGTTGGAACTCAAGAGCGGACGAAACATTGAGGCCTGGATTGATTACGATCATTCTCAAAACCGCCTCAACGTTAGCGTCACGCCAGCCGGATCGCAGAGACCAGAGAGACCACTGATATCTATGAAAATCAATTTGCAAAGCATTGCGCAAGAGAAGATGTTCATTGGCTTTTCAGCGGCTACCGGTGACACTTCAGTCCAAGAACATTACATTCTTGCGTGGAGCTTCACCACGGAAGGCACGGCACCCCAACTCAAGATCTCAAGTTTACCATCGTTCGCTAAAAGGCATTCCAAGCGTCCTCGCGTAGGGCTCATAGCAGGCATTACAGTGGCAGCTTTGGTTGTCTTCTCTTTGGTGTTTGCGGCTGCGTTTCTCAAAAGAACAAAATACAGAGAAAATATCGAAGAATGGGAGCAGGAGTTTTGGCCCCATAGATTCACTTACAAGGAACTCCGCATCGCCACTAGTGGATTCAGGGACGAAAATGTTTTGGGCCAGGGGGGATTTGGGAAGGTTTATATGGGCGTTCTCCCTAGCAGCGGCCAAGATATCGCAGTGAAATGCATAACGAAAGAGTTCACGGAGGGAATGAAGGGGTTCGTGGCAGAGATCTCGACCATGGGACGCATGCAGCACCGGAACCTGGTTCAGTTGCGGGGATGGTGCCGGAGGCAGAAGGAGCTATTCATTGTTTACGACCACATGCCAAATGGCAGCCTCGATAAACTCATATTTGGGAAACCTGCGATGGTGCTGCCGTGGGCTCAGCGATACTCGATTGTAAAGGGCATGGCAGCGGGGCTGCTGTATCTGCACGAGGAATGGGAGAGGAGGGTCATCCATAGAGACATCAAATCGAGCAACGTGCTGCTGGATTCGGAGTTCAACGCGCGGCTGGGAGACTTCGGCCTCGCCCGGCTGTGTGATCACAGCAAGAACCCAGAGACTACTCGTGTAATGGGAACGCTGGGGTACATAGCGCCGGAGCTCACACGGACGGGGAAGGCTACGCCGAGCTCGGACGTGTTCAGCTTTGGCGTTCTGCTGTTGGAAGTGGCATCGGGTAGAAAACCCGTGGACCTCGACGCCGAGCAACTGTTTTTGGTAGAATGGGTGTGGGAGTTGTACGCCCATGGCAGGCAGCTAGACGCTGCAGATCCAAAGCTAGGGAATGAATACGAAACGGGGGAGATGGAGAAGGTGGTGAAATTGGGGTTGCTGTGCTCCTATTCCGAGCCGGAGAGGAGGCTGGGGATACGGCTTGTCTGTCAAATACTGGAAGGTGAAGCTCCTCTACCCAAAGTCCCGAGCAGAAACTGGTCAATGGAAGGTTCAGAAGGTTCAATGGAAGTTTCAGAAGGTTCATTTCAATGTCTTTAACCTCTCGGGCACATCGCGATACTAAATATATGTCATATTTAGTTGAAAAGTTTAGTTTATATTTTCCTGTTCCAGGTTCGAAAAACTTAAAGTATGTTTCACCTGGAATCATGGAGTAAAGTAGCTTGACTGAACTCTCAGAAAAAACAATAGATTTGTCTTTATTAGGTTAATAAATTGGGCTTTTTCATTTTCGAGCTTTTGCTCAGAATTTGGAGGCAGCGGAAATTTTCAATTGTTATTTAAAATGGGTATGTTGATATTGGTTATCTTAAATAGGTTTTTTATAATGTAATATTTGTAATTTTTTTCTGGGACATTCAAATGGGAAAGAAAGAACTCAAATTTATAATTCAACAAATTCATCCCAAATTTAAGCTAAGAATATATTTTAAAAACCTATACTATAGCAAATAAAAAATTTAATGCAAAAGGGTGTCAATAGCTTTTTTGTAATTATTACTTCCCGGATCCCCCATCCCGGATCTGCGTGCTACTTCTCTCAGTATTTTCAGATAATTTTCGGACCTTGGCCCTGCCATCCGTAAATGCTCCAGGCGATGTTGGGTTTACAAACCCCTGGATCATATACATCTGATTGGATACTTTGACGGCTCTTCCGCTGGCGGAGTGTGCGGTGCATACGTCTCTCTATCCCATACTCCTTGTGGAGCGACAGATCTGGCTCCAACACATGGGCAGAGATTCTGGCCCTTTCGGGTACTCTTCCCTGTGCTCTCTGGTTTGCTGTGGACGAGAGGGTCATTGCTGGAGACTCGAAAGTGACCATAAACTCGGCTAAGGGATGTCTGTCTCTCTCTGCCCCATCTCTTTGGCACTGGCTGGGACAGATTTCCTCCGTGAAAGACTCGTTTCTCTCGGTCTCCTTCCGTCACATCTTCAAAGAGCAGTATATGCTGGCAGATCACCTCTCCAAGCGAGGTTTATCTGCACAGCCAGGTCGGTTCCACTTCGAATGCTGGGATTCAGGCTCTTCCATGGGATCCGGTTACTTCCTCTTTTCTTGAGCATGCCCTGTCTCTCTCTTGGGCAGCGGATGGTCTCTGTTCTGTCTCGCATTCTCTGTTTCCCCGTAATCTTTGTGTGCTTGTGTTGGGGTATTTTCTGGCCCTCCTATGTTTGCGGACTCTGGGATGCACATAAGTTGGGGGATTTTCTGGCCCTCCTTTTTTGCGGACTCTGGGATGCACATATCCCCTCGGTTTTCGCTGTATGCCCTTCTATGAAGAGACCTTCTCACAGTTACTGCAGTTGGTATGCAGACTATCAAGGCATGCAGAAAACCCATGATGAATGTAACAGTTTTTGTTTTTTAATAAAATTGTTGTTTTTTTCCTTGTGGAAAAGAAAATCAGTGGGTTGTTCCAAGTTTTTCTCGGGCAATTCTTGAGAATAGAACGTGTCATGCCCTGAGGAATCGGGCGCTCCGCACGACGGGCGGGCGACCCGCACGACGGGCGAATGTGCCTTCACCCGGCAGTGTGCACCACCCGGGCGCAACAAACGGGCACCGGGCGAGGCTACACGACCATATGGCGGACAGGTTGATGGTTGACAAAGGGGCTCCGCGCACAATGGGCGGGCGACCCGCGCCTGAGGGGCGGACGCCCTGAACGAAGACATCAACGTAAAACGGAACAGCAGGTCTGAACACACACGGGTGCCATGGGTGAAACGAGTTTGGGATTCGGCATAGGTCGGGCAAGACGCACCCGTCTAACCGGTGACCAAACAAAGCACCCACGGGCGGAACAACCTGTGGCGGAATCGGGTATGGGTAGTGCGCGGGGCGCACACCCTGTTACACAGTTCGACGGGCGAGCAGTTTGGCGTGCAGCGGTTCGGCGTGCAGACAAACAGTTCGACGGGCGAATGGTTTGCAACAATCCGGTGTATAGACAGTGTGACGTGAGGGCAGTTCGGTGTATGAACGGGCTAGCGTGCAAACAGTTCAACAGTCCGGCAAGAGTAAACGATCCGACAGTTCGGGCAAGCGACAGTCGGGCGTTCGAACGAATGGGCAGAGGGCCGCACGAAGGTGTGCCCACCCGCCCGGGCGACGACGTGCATCTGGCATAGCGTTGGCGGAGGAAAGGCACACGAGGTGCACCCAAACGGACACGGTATGGCAGCATCAAACGAACGCAGTGGCAGCAAACACGAAGGTGGGAGGCAGCACGGTCCAGCAAAGGATGTCACACACGGGTTACGAGCGGGCAAGCACAAGTGAGGCCGAAAGGGATATACCCTTTGGCGTGGGCGGCTTTGTGTTACAAAGGCCGACCCGCCAAACGGGGAGACATGACAGTGCAAAGGAAAAACACGTCGGCTTTGTTATAAAAATAGGGCGAGTGTTGGAATATTGGGGTCGGCTTTACAAACCGACACCCCCATCCGAATGGCGGTGGAAGCCTATATATAGGCGGAGCATTGAGACCATTTGGACATCAAGCGATCAAGCATTCGATCACTCAAGTCATCAAACAAGAGGGGCACAGTTCAATTATGCGCATCTTTGGCGCAGAATGTAGGACGCAGCTCAGTTTTGACAGAGAGTATAGAGGGTCGAACGATACGGTCGAGGACTGTGGATTATGCCGATCTTGGCACGAAGTCACATGGTGAGGATGCGCATTTAGTCATAGGGGACGGCATATGTTAAAGGTTGTTCTAGCCTGTTGTAATTGAACTATCGTGCAGGCCGTGGGTGCACGTATGTTGTAACTTGGAAAAGTTAATAAAGAATTGTGGGCGAACTCGTTCGGGAGTTGCCCCTCCCAAATAATTATATGTCAATGTCTTGTTCGGTTATTGCAATGCATGATAATTATATTGGTTAAGGATCTTAATACAGTTTTGGAAGTTAATAGATTATAATTGAACGTGAAGTTATAATTGGTTGTGGAATTATAATGTTTATTGTACGGTTATAAAGATTTACGGTTGATTATAAGTTTTATGGTTATAAGCGAAGTTAAGTATCGTGAAGGCATAGTCCATATACGCTCTACTGGAGCGTACGGTGGTGCCACACCCGCCCAATAAAAGAAAAAAAGATTGGGGGCGTGACAGTTGGTATCAGAGCTCGGTTGAAGAGCTGGTTGAGCAGGTTGCTCGTGGAAACTTGGACATCCAAGTGAAAATTGAAGGTGAATCTCCCTAATCTGAGGCAGATATCCGCATAAAATGGAGAGAATTGACAGCAACAAGATGGTAGACGACGGTGACCACAGTGCAGTCAAAGCACTCCGGTACGAAGTATTGGAGCACATGGGTAGGTGGAGCTCTAGCTGGGTTGCGATGCAAGCCGAAAATATGAAAATCCGGGAGGGCTGCTCGGAACTTAGGAAAGAGCTGGAAGAACTCAGAAGTCAATGCGAAAGTACAACAAGCGTTGAGCTCGATGAGGTTGATGAAGAGATCCACCAAAATAGATTGGGTCTCCAAGAGCTCTTCGATGAAAGAGCTCGGCTGAGGAAGGAAAGCTCTAAAGTAGAAATGAGGGTCAAGCAAATCGAGGAAGAAATAAAGAGAAAACTTCTTGGCAAAAAGGTGGTCATGATTGAACAAGAAGAACTCGACTATATCGACAAGTTGGAAGCTCACTACCGTGAACATCCTATGGACCTCCGGAAGTTTAGCTCCATGGACTTGGTTGATGAGCCATTCAGCAATACATTCAAACAGAACGCGGTGGAAGGAAAGCCTGGAACAAAGCAGGCCGAACCAAGGCTGGGTTCCCCTGACGAACGAAATGAAGTTAGGTACCTCAAGAGGAATGTCGGAAAGAAGCATGGGGCCGTCGACACATCTGGGGACGACTTTTTGAAGCAAATTGCCAAGGTAAGGCACAAGACGAAGCCGAAAAAGGAAGATGGTTCCTTGAAGTTGAGTTTTGTGGACGCAACCGTGAAAGGCAAAAGGCTGGCGACCTTGATTGATATGGGAGCTACTCATAGCTTCGTGAGTAGGAAGACTACGAGATCTTTTGGGAAGAAAACAAAAATGGAGAGGGAGAGTAGCGCCTTCAAAGCAGTTAACTCCCCTATCAAAGCTGTTTATGGACTGTTAAAAGATGCTCAGATAAGGGTTGGATCATGGTTCGGGAAGCTGGATTTAAGAATCGTAGACATGGATGATCATTCGATGGTGCTGGGGCTAAACTTCATGAGACTTGCACAGGCCATACCAATGATGCACCGGGACCTCCTCTTAATCACCGCTGAAGGAAAGAACATGATGATACCTATGAGTAGGAGAAGTTGTTTGGGGTACAGGGCAAGGATGACGTCTGTGATTTTATATCCCAAGGACCCAAATGTGAAACATACGGATATGGAGCAAAGAACACTTGGGAATATAATCCAAACGACGCAAGAACGAAAGTTCATTGACTTTATTGCCAGAACAGGAAAGAAGGACGAGAGGAATAAAGGAACGACCTCCCGTTCTTGGAAGGACTTGTTGGGGATATCTTCCGCTAACATTCTTCGCAAGGAGGTTGCACATGAAGCAGGTCCAAGCACTACTTCAAAAGCAAGGAAGGCCGAAGACTATGAAGGAAGGGACCCGACGGGAATAATAGATTTTTGCAGATATGCCATGGGCATATACGACTTTCAACTAACGAAAGGCAAGTTAGGAGAACTTGGGTGCAGCAAAGAGGAGATTGAAGCTGTGCATACGTACCTAAGGACACAACATCAATCCGATACATGGGTGGACGAGAGTCGGGGAGGAAACTTCCTGGCCTTCCTATCTTCTTAGATGATATAGAGGACGGGCTCATTGTTGACTGCTCAAGGCAGTGAGCCCTCAGGTTGATTGGGCAGGTATGATGATCCCAGCGTGCAGCAGAAAAATGGGGTTCCCATGGACCTGGGCAGGGGATCGTAAAGTAAGTGTGGACACATAATCGAGATGTGTGACACTTGATCATTTACATATGCAGTTTGGTGACCGAATGGAGATCGTTGATGATGAGTCTACATGATGGTTGCTGATGATTTCGGTGGGAAGCCACCGGGACGAAATGTTGTCGGGACGACAACGTCTTAGGGTGGAGGAGGGTGTCATGCCCTGAGGAATCGGGCGCTCCGCACGACAGGCGGGCGACCCGCACGACGGGCGAATGTGCCTTCACCCGGCAGTGTGCACGACACGGGCGCAACAAACGGGCACCGAGCGAGGCTACACGACCATATGGCGGACAAGTTGATGGTTGACAAAGGGGCTCCGCGCACAATGGGCGGGCGACCCGAGGGCGACCCGCGCCTGAGGGGCGGATGCCCTGAACGAAGACATCAATGTAAAACGGAACATCAGTTCTGAATACACACGGGTGCCATGGGTGAAACGAGTTTGGGATTCGGCATAGGTCGGACAAGGCGCACCCGTCTAACCGGTGACCAAACGAAGCACCCACGGGCGGAACAACCTGTGGCGGAATCGGGTATGGGTAGTGCGCGGGGCGCACACCCGGTTACACAATTCGACGGGCGAGCAGTTTGGCGTGCAAACAAACAGTTCGACGGGCGAATGGTTTGCAACAGTCCGGTGTATAGACAGTTTGACGTGAGGGCAGTTCGGTGTATGAACGGGCTAGCGTGCAAACAGTTCAATAGTCCGGCAAGAGTAAACGATCTGGCAGTTCGGGCAAGCGACAGTCGGGCGTTCGAACGAATGGGCGGAGGGCCGCACGAAGGTGCGCCCACCCGCCCGGGCGACGACGTGCATCTTGCATAGCGTTGGCGGAGGAAAGGCACACGAGGTGCACCCAAACGGACACGGTATGGCGGCATCAAACGAACGCGGTGGCAGCGAACACGAAGGTGGGAGGCAGCACAGTCCAGCAAAGGATGTCACACACGGGTTACGAGCGGGCAAGCACAAGTGAGGCCGAAAGGGATATACCTTTTGGCGTGGGCGGCTTTGTGTTACAAAGGCCGACCCGCCAAACGGGGAGACATGACAGTTCAAAGGAAAAACACGTCGGATTTCTTATAAAAATGGGGCGAGTGTTGGAATATTGGGGTCGGCTTTACAAACCGACACCCCCATCCGAATGGCGGTGGAAGCCTATATATAGGCGGAGCATTAAGACCATTTGGACATCAAGCGATCAAGCATTCGATCACTCAAGTCATCAAACAAGAGGGGCGCAGTTCAATTGTGCGCATCTTTGGCGCAGAATGTAGGATGCAGCTCGGTTTTGACAGACAGTATAGAGGGTTGAACGATACGGTCGAGGACTGTGGATTATGCCGGTCTTGGCACAAAGTCGCATGGTGAGGATGCGCACTTAGTCATAGGGGACGACATATGTTAAACGCTGTTTTAGCCTGTTGTAATTGAACTATCGGGCAGGCTGTGGGCGCACGTATGTTGTAACTTGGAAAAGTTAATAAAGAATTGTGGGCGAACTCGTTCGGGAGTTGCCCCTCCCAAATAATTATATGTCAATGTCTTGTTCGGTTATTGCATTGCATGATAATTATATTGCTTAAGGATCTTAATACAGTTTTGGAAGTTAATAGATTATAATTGAACGTGAAGTTATAATTGGTTGTGGAATTATAATGTTTATTGTACGTTTATAAAGATTTACGGTTGATTATAAGTTTTATGGTTATAAGCGAAGTTAAGTATCGTGAAGGCGTAGTCCATATACGCTCTACTAGAGCGTACGGTGGTGCACACCCGCCCAATAAAATAAAAAAAGATTGGGAGCGTGACAGAACCTAATGAGTGAGCCATGAAAGCTCACTTCGTCGGCTTTGCCATATTTAAACATGGGAATAGAAGTATCTTTGATTGCTTTTTCCCATGGAGATTTCCGAGGGTTAATCGGTGCATGATTTATTATTTTGTCAATGATTTGTGTGTGTTGTTGTTATTAATTAATTATTTTTCTTGTACGTTTTGCTATCATTACCCATTCGTGTCATAGCATATGCAAACCCAAACTCTCAAAAAGAGTGGTCTTAGGTTGAGAGCCAAGGTTGTGAGCTATTATTTTCTAGTAAAGATGAATGGAGTTGTTGGAAATGGTGACCTAAAGGGTTTAAAGCCATCAAGATGTGGCCATGATAGATACTGCATAGATCATTAGTAGATAATTTTGTTGGTTTTAGGGTACTTCTTTGATTTTGAGGTTAGGGTAGCTCGTAAGATTCGATAGAGCAGCACACACCATGGAAGCTTGCACACCTCTGAGATGAGATCGGTGTTCTCTACACTGAGCAGGGTATGAGTGTTCTCCAGAATTGCACCTGTGTCCAAAATTCGATGATTAGATCCATAACCGACTGCAGGCAGAGTTCCTTATTTCTAATGGGGAAGAGAAGTGGATTCATGCATTTTTTTTGCGTCTGCATATCTTGGAGGGATGCAGTTGAATATATTTTTCCTCCACAATGTTGAAGGACTGACTATTTATGTGGCCTCTATGCCAAGTAGCAAGACTGTAAGGAAGTCGATGCAGAGTAGGTTTTGGAGTAGTTTTCTTCGATGAGGAGGAAGAGTTGACCGTGCTGCCAGGGAATACGCAGGTTACGGTCATGGGCATCTTAAATAAATGAAGCATAAGTGTAAATAGAGATTTAAGTAATTTATGAACACATAACTCAACTCAATATTTTGACCGTGCTGCCAGGGTACGGTCATGGGCAGGTTACGGTCATGGGCATCTTAAATAAATGAAGCATAAGTGTAAATAGAGATTTACGTAATTTATGAACACGGAACTCAACTCAATATTTATGTGTAAATAGAGATATAAGAAATTTATATATACATAACTCAACTCAATATTTATATATTCATATTAATGCGCTTAACTAAATAAAATACAATAATGAAATTAGTGTGTAATGAATTTGAGAGGACAAATTTATAAAAGGTTATGGATAAAGAAATTAAATGTTTTATAATTAAAAAAATTTAAAACACTCAACTCAAATGTCATATTTCCAATAAACTTAGATAGTTCGTTTAATACTAATTATAAATTACTTATTTATTTATTTTCAAAAAAAATTATAAACTTAGTTTTAAATGAATTTTATTTATTTATTTTTTATAGAAATTTAATTTATTTAATGTGAAATTTTCCTTTAAAACTTACTTTTTTTTTATATGTATGATAACAAAAATTAAATAAAATTAATAAATGATATTGTATACCCGATTAAAATATCAAAATTTCCAAATAATGAAATATTTTTTGTCTTTAATAAATATATGATTATTGTTTCTCTAGAAACTATATAAGACTATATTAAGAAAAATTAATATAAAAAATATATTCCTTAAAATAAACTACACTAATTTATTAGGTTAATTTTATGTTAGGGTATGGAGGAATTGAACTACTAATATTTAACTTGTAAGGCAAGTCTCCCTTAAAACAATAAGGAAGAGGGATTTTGTTGATTTTTGTAGGGTTAAGAAAAGAGTCTTTAATCATACTAACCAAATAATCACTTTGAAAATGATATTGAAAAGAAGTTCAATAAAACCACAGTCTTTATATATTAAAGATATAATATAATGATCGCAACATGGAAAACTTAAGCTAACCATGTATTAAAACATGTTTATAGGAAAATAAAAGATTCTTCTAGCAAAAGACAAAGGCAACAAGGAGGCAACAAGGAAGGATATCAGGATCTCTTGAGGATACAACATTAATAAATAAATTCACTTTCAATAAATAAAAATGTAGTAGTCTATAATGCGACTTTTTGAAAGCCTTTCCGGCGGATTTTTCCGGTCAAAATACGACAGCAATTCATTGGAATCCCAAGTTTAATAGCTAGTTTCTGCACAATCAATGGCTCCCAGGGGTTTTCCAGGGTGCTGAATCCAAATATGTAGTTAAAAAACCATTTTAACTACTAAAAATCAAGATTTAACCTCATTTCTTCCGCCGGATTCCATCACCGGAATCTCCAAAAAGTCGCATTATAGACAACTCCAATAAAAATATCCAAACAATAAAAGATAATACCATGGTACTTGTTGTAGTGAAGAAATTTTAAGATTTTTTTTTTGGCTTATAGCAGTTTAAATTTTGAAGCTATTACAAGTTCAAGAATTTATTTTTTTATTAAATAAGGTTGAAAGTTGGATTCATTTTCCCTTGCCATAGCATATAATAAAATTTGAATAGCTTAGAGGGTGCATCGCTAGTGTAGACAGGTCAATGGTCACCAGCCATTTCAAGACCCCAAATATAATTGATGGTTAAGTAAGGGAGGTGAGGGCATGGGCATCTAAAAAGTCACTAAAATGACATACCTGATCTAAATTTATGAAGGAATGAAATGAAATATAAATTCAAACAAAACCAAAAATATACGGAAAAACAAAAAATCAATTAATGAATAGCAACTACTGAAAATTCTTTACATGCAAGAAGGAAACAAACTAGTTTTATCAATGGTGGTTTGTCTCTGAGAAGAGATGTGATGACTACATGCCTTCTGAACTGAGTTACAATGAGGCTCTCATGTATTTTATCATCAAGAAACAATGGAAAACATTAAACATCCAAAAACCTAACCTTAGGAGATGAAGAGCCAAAAACTTGTGGGCCCCGTTGGAGTTAGTTGGAACCTCAACTTCCCGAGGTCGTAACTTTGACATACGATTTTCATTTGGCGTGCATGATAGACCGTTAGAAAGGTCTATCCGAGGAAAACAACTTCTGATTACAAAATTTTGTAGCAAATTATGTGTTTTCCTCTTTCCCCAAAAAACGCCATTTAAGGACTCAAAACGGCTTCGGAAATTTAGGACGCAAAAAATTACCAAAAACAAAAGACTATCGAAATAATAAATTGTTATGGAAACTATGGAACTAATAAGAAATAGTGTTGGTGGCCCAAGTGGAATAAGCGGGTGGCCACCAATATCTACCTGGATCAACACCCCCCACCCCCTCGCCTCCCTCCAAGAAAGAAATGGTCCCCATTGCATTGACTGCCTTAATGAGATGAGGAAACTTCTACTGAATTTGGTCCTTATTGAATCACTTGCCTTGGTGCAAGAGATGGCCAGATTTGACGACTTGATATAGCTATATCCTTTGTTGACGAGTTCTTTTAACTTGCGTGTCCATCATCTAATCAGTTGTGGCATGTTCAGTGCAATCTCGATTGAAGGAACACAAAGGTGCTCTAGGTAAGATAATAGTGCATCATAGAGGTGGAAATCTGGTACTTGTTTTCTATCCATAAACATCTCATATGTGGTGGCGAATTCTGGATCATCTTTGTATAGTTGTGGCCATCCAGAAGTCTCATGGCCAAGTGCGCATCACCGATATGCCACTTGCCTTAAGCCCGGCATAAAACCTGTTCACGGCCTTCGTCGTTCGCCCACCTTACCAAGTCCAACCGATAACTGAATTGCGCCTATCTTATTGTTGCGCATAAGACATGCGCATTACACTATAAGATCTGCGCCCTTTCTTTGTCGTCCAAGACTTGAGAGTGCTTGCTTGAGTGATCCAAATGAGCCTTCGTGCTCACCCTTATATATGTTTGCCATTACGTTTGGGAGGGGTGTCGGTTCTAAAAGCCGACCCCCACAATTGTAATATAACGCCCCTCTTCTTTTAAATCCGACGTTCATATTAACTTGAACTGCCGTGTGTTAAACTCTTTGGCAGGTCGGCCTTTGCCATATGCAAAGCCGCCCACGCCAAGGTATAACCTTTGGCTTTTCCGCTATGTCGTTCGTTGCTTGTTACCGCTCGACCTTACGCTGCTCGCCTTCGTTCGAACTATGCTGCCACGCTGTCGCCGTTGCCCGAGCCCGCGCTGCCTGCCTTTGTCCGCCCGCGCTGTCGTCCTTGTTCGAGCCTGCACGAACCATCTGCTGGGCGGGTGGGCGCACCCGTGTGCAACCCACCGCCGTTATGCTAACACGTCCATTACCGGGTGGGCGCACCCCGTGCATAGCCCACGCCAACACTGAACGTTCTGAACGCTTGTTTGCACGACCTGCTCATCGGGCGGGTGGGCGCACTCCGTGCACAGCCCACCGCCACATTGAACTGTCTGAACGCGCACGACCCGTTCACCGCCAAACTGCCTGAACATTGCACGACCCGTTCACCGCCGAACTGCCTAAACACTGCACGACCCGTTCATCAGGCGGGTGGGCGCACCTCGTGCACAGCCCACCGCCAATATCGAACTGTCTGCCCGTTCACCATCGAACTGCCTGAACGCTGCACGACCCGTTCACCGCCGAATCGCCTAAACGCTGCACGACCCGTTCAACAGGCGGGTGGGTGCACCCCGTGCACAGCCCACCGCCATATGTGGTAGCCATAATACATATATATTTTTGCTGCCCGAACCATGGGTTGGGCGGGCGCACCTGAGCACAGCCCATCACCCATACGCCAACACCTATATACATATGTATATGCTCCACTGTGTATGAAGAGACTCTGTTTGATGATCGTTCAGGGTGCCCGCCCCTCGGGAGTGGGTCGCCCTCGGGTCGCCCGCCCATCGTGCGCGGGTCGCCCGATTCGTTTGTCTGCATGCCATGCAGCTTTGCCCGTCGTTTGCCAACCGTGTCCGGGTTGCCCGCCCATCGTGCGGAGCACCCATCCATCATCGTGCACACGTGCCCGGGTTGTGCCTCCAGCCTATTTTGACGTGTAGAAGAATGTCTGCCCATCGTGCGGAGCGCCCGCCCGTCGTGCGGGGCGCCCGCCCATCATCGTGCCCCTGCCCGATTCACCAGGGCGTTACACCTTCGATTGTGAGTCGCATGTGTGCTGACTGAAGAAGGCTCTATATGGGCTAAAGCAAGCACCTCATGCTTGGTACACCAGGATCGATAGCTATTTCATCAGGTTGGGCTTCACCAAGAGTGAAGCACATGCGAACCTTGACCACATCATTGTAGAAGGTAAGCCATTGATCATTGTTCTTTATGTCGATGATATGATTTTGACAAGTGATGATCAGTTGATCCAGGCTTGCAAGGAGGACCTTGCAAGAGAGTTCGAGATGAAAGACATGGGTCTTATGCACTACTTTCTAGGCATGGAAGTGTGGCAGAGAGATGGAGAATTTTTTGTGTCTCAAGGCAAGCATGCCAATGAGATCCTTAGGCAGTTCCATATGGAGAAGTGAAAACCCATGCAGACTCCTCTAGCTGGGAACTGGAGGAAGGAGGATGCTACTTCAAGTGAGGTAGTAGTTGCTATTGTTTATCGGTAGCTTGTGGGTTCACTTATGGTTTAGCCTACCAAGCTATTTTGGAAGGCAGCGAAGCATGTGTTGAGATACCTCAGAGGCACATCTCAGTTTGGATTTTCGTACAAACAGACAGAGGGAGTGAAGCTTCAGGGATTCACAGATGTGGATTGGGCAGGGAGTCCATCAGACTGAATGAGCACTTCTGGAGGAATCTTCAACCTTGGTTCAACTGCAGTTTCCTGGTACAATAGGAAACAGAGGTTAGTTGCACTTAGCTCATTAGAGGCTGAATACATGGCTACTAATCAGGCCGCATGTGAGGCCATTTGGATGCCGAAGATTCTAGCGGGATTGTTTGGTGAGAGGATGGATCCAACCGTGATTTACTGCGATAATCAGAGTTGTATCAAACTCTCTGAGAATCCATTTTTCATGATAGGTCCAAGCACATAGATATACAATATCACCATCTTCGAGACTGTGTGGTCAAGAGGATCATGTTGTTGTTGTATGTTTCGACCAAGGAACAAGATGCAAATATTTTGACGAAGGCATTTTCAAAATGCAAGTTTGAGTTCCACAAAGACATGATTGGGGTTACTAATAATCCCTTTCTTATTGAGAGGGAGTGTTGAAAATAGCAACAAGAAATGCTAAAAATAGAAGTGCTAAAAATAACACTGTTATAAATAACATTTCAAGATACCTTCCAATTTTAGTCAGTCGCTGAATTAAAATCCAAATTTGATCTCAGCAGCTGTTTGTAAAATAATTAATTAATTCATCTTGAGTTAATTAGTTGTAGGAAATCAAACATGAAGTCTATGTGAAGACATGCAACCGTTTCTCCATTGATTGAGGAAGTTATCCCTTGATTAAGGAGATGAGGATGAGTTTTACTTTGAGTTGTAATTACTTAGCTCAGTTATCTGAGTTAAGTCCAGTTAGATTAGTTCAAAAAATTTGTTGAACTAATTGTGAGTTCAGTTAGTTAATGCATGCATGCATGTATCTGCTGCACTTCAGAGAACTGAATATTCTCTCATAAATAACTCATGCATGCAAGTTCAGTCAGAGACACAGTTGAGATCAAGTGATGGGAAAATTTACTATTAGTTGCAGGAATATTCCTTGGAGGATATCTCTTGCATGCAGAAGGAATTCATCCCTTGGAGATTGCACAGTTACTATTGAGGTTGATGGATGTGTGATGTGGCCAATTCACACAGGTGGTAGCATTGGACCCCAAGAGAAACTGCACAAGGAAATAAGAGGCTTGGAGGGTTGAGGGAAGACATATGTTGTGTCTATTCAGTCTATGAGCTGTATTGTTCGATTGTGCTGAGAGCTGGATGGCTTGTGAGCTGAATCTTTGTGTAATCTGAACATATTTCCACTTGTATGATATTACAGAGATGGGGGTTTTAGGCTGAGGTTTTCCCTAGAGTATTCTTCTATGTTCATGTGTGATTGCTTTCTCATTCTCAGTTATATGTGTTCTATTTGATCTTGCTCATACTCGATTAAGCTTCCGCAAAGTTTGTTGTAGAAGTAGATCTTGTATTTTGCTTTAGTATATTGCATAATCTGTTGATCTACATTGAGAAATTCTACAAATCTTTCCCAAAGAGGTTTCTTAAGCCCTGGTTTTTTGCCCACTTTGCATATTAGCTAGGGAGAATTTTGTTCACCTCTTCTTGGTTTATCCCTTTGCCCATGTTTTGGGGGAGGAAATCTCTTCTATGCTCAACATCAACAGTGCAATGGACAAAGTCTCAATTCTTTCTTTACTCCAAAGTTGGTCCGCCCACAACAAAGAGCACAAATTGATTCCTATGTATTTTATTTGGGGAATTTGATGTTATTGGAAGGGCTGCATCTTTGCAAATGTTGTTCTGAATCTTAGATACACCTCTCTCCGAACAATGGGGTATTTCTGGAGATAGGTCCTTTATCATCTATCATATTTAAGCATGGCAGGACTTTCAAGGATCTTCCACATAATTTTCCTAGGGGATTTTTTTATGGTTCCTCTATGGGGGTAGCATGTGGTTGCAACGCAGTCATTTCCCTTTACCCTTGTCATCATTATCTCCTCTTTTGGTATGGTGGTTCCGACACTAATAGGTCTGCTTAATTGATTTCCCTTTGGGGAGTCCTTCATTATGGTTTATGGCTTACGGTGGAAGATATTGACATCTTTGGGGATTTGAAAGTGGCAATCGACTGGGCTTTGGGTTACTTCTCTCTTGATGTTCCATCTTTGAACCACTAAATGGAGCACATAAGCACAATGAGGCCTTGTTTTTACTCTTTATCCTTTCGCCGCATCTTTTGAGAGCATAATTATTTGGTGGATCAACGCTCCAAGCGTGGGGCTTCGACAATCCTTGAGTATGTCACTATGAATACCAGGTTCAGGACTCTACCAAAATTTTGGTTTCTTCATTTTTGCATGATGGTTTCTTTCTTTGTCTGGTCTGTTTCTAGTTGCCAACCATGTTTTTTATGATTCTTCCTGGACTTCGTCCCTCCTCTCTGGGCTATCCTTTCTTATATGCATGAGATTTTCAGTATTATGATATGTTGGGTGAGGGCTTTATCCTTTGTTATGACAGTAGTATTTGTTACGTCTTGGAAGTTCATCTCTGCTTCTCGTTTCCTGTCATTTTTGCAAGATCTGTTGATGTTGGATTAGCTGCAGGTTCCTTGCTTGATGTAACAACGTCAATTTTAATAGAAGTGTGTTGCTTTTTCCTTGTGAAAAAAAAACATCGAAGGTGCTTCCCATTGGGGAGAAATTGAGATTGGCTTGCGATTTGTTCGTTAGCATAAAGGAGCAAGAGGATCTAACAACGCTTTCACATCATTTTATGCTGTTGTTGGAAGGACTTTCATTCCCATTGCACTACCTGTAACACGATGCATGTAGTAACATTTGTAAACAACTTGTTGGTGCTAGTATAGATAATTAGTGTTGGTCACAAGGAAAAGCGAGCCATAAACATCAATCTATCATTACGTGGCGACAAATTTCACTGATATAGATCTAAGTATGAAGGTTACCACGTAGATCAAATGATAGAAAAGTTCTAGTGTCCGGATCTAATAGAACTAACCACTAATCTATAGCAAGAATCACCAACCACTTTTATAACAAGAATCACTCATCACCTTTCATCAAGTCAACGATTTGTATAATAGATGAGCACGCACAGATAAATGTATAGATCAAAGTGCTTGCAGAAAATGGTGCTTAGAGTTGCCATCCATGCAATGAGAAGCCACCTAAAATAAGGCACACAACCCATAATCTAAAGATTATAACTATTTCATAAAAAAGAAAAAAAACTTAAAAATTACAACATATAATGTATGACTTTAGTAGTATGGGCAATGTTTGAAAAATACTTAAAAAGAAGTCCCAAGTTTTGTATTATTGCCAATGTTATGAAAAATACTTAAATTAAGTCTTCTATTTATTTGGCCAAATATTGATTAAAAATAGTTAAGACACTTTAAAACTAACAATGCTAGATAAACTTGTGATTCATAACGTTTATGAAAAAAAAAGGTTATTAAGTCCACTCTGATATGGCCAAATATTAATTAAAAATAGTTAAGACACTTTAAAACTAACAATGCTAGATAAACTTGTGATTCATAACGTTTATGAAAAAAAAAAGGTTATTAAATCCACTCTGATAGAATGCTTTTGTTAAAGTATCCATAGATAAAGTTACCAGTTCAATTAACCCTCTCTATTTGATTATTATTCTTAAATATGAACATGATGAACGCTAATGAATACCGACCTTCGAAAAAACAAAAAAAAAATAAAAAATAATTAACCAGCCGGAGTCAATTGAAATATCTACTTCGAGTCAATTGAGTGCGTTGAGATATTGATGTTTTCAAATAGCGTGCTTGCCTCTCCCATGACTTATCTGAAAGGGCCGTAGCGTGTCCCTGGTGTAATGAATAAGAAGCCAATACAGATGTGTTTACTTTCCCCTTGCCTCGTTCATATCATTACGCGTTCTGGTGTGTTCATTATCACCATATCTGTAGTGGACAGAAACAAGCAGATGGATTCCAGGAGAAGAAATGGTGTCTATCATTTTTTTCTAACACCCTCCTGTATCGGCAGCCTTCTTATAGCTGCCTTCTCCCTTGTGATACCAGTTTTTCCTATCACTTTTGTCTTCAATGGATTCAATGGAACCAACATGATCCTGATGGAGGGTGCTGCACACATCCGCTCTCAATCCGTTCTTGCACTCACAGATGACACACGTTTTATGCTCGGCCGGGGGCTGTATTCAATTCCCGTGCAGATGAAAACCAACGGGTTGCTTTCTTCCTTCAGCACTAACTTCGTTTTCAGCATGGTCCCTCCCCATTCTAACTCTGGCGGGCACGGAATTGCGTTCGTTGTCACTCCCTACAGAACTTTCATGGGCAGTCTGGCATCCGAGTATCTGGGCCTGCTTAACGATACCAGCAACGGAAAACCATACAATCACTTGTTGGCAATCGAGTTTGATACGGTCCAAAGTGTGCAATTCCAGGACCCTGACGGCAACCACGTGGGCATCGATATCAACAACCTCCACTCAGTCCGGGCCAAGGCCGCCGGTTATTGGACTGGGGACAATTTCCAGGGGTTGGAACTCAAGAGCGGACGAAACATTCAGGCTTGGATTGATTACGATCATTCTCAAAACCGCCTCAACGTTAGCGTCACGCCAGCCGGATCGCAGAGACCAGAGAGACCACTGATATCTATGAAAATCAATCTGCAAAGCATTGCGCAAGAGAAGATGTTCGTTGGCTTTTCAGCGGCTACCGGTGACACTTCAGTCCAAGAACATTACATTCTTGCGTGGAGCTTCACCACGGAAGGCACGGCACCGCAACTCAATATCTCAAGTTTACCATCGTTCGCTAAAAGACATTCTAAGCGTCCGCGCGTAGGGCTCATAGCAGGCATTACAGTGGTAGCTTTGGTTGTCTTCTCGCTGGTGTTTGCGGCTGCGTTCCTCAAAAGAACAAAATACAGAGAAAATATCGAAGAATGGGAGCAGGAGTTTTGGCCCCATAGATTCACTTACAAGGAACTCCGCATCGCCACCAGTGGATTCAGGGACGAAAATGTTTTGGGCCAGGGGGGATTTGGGAAGGTTTATATGGGCGTTCTCCCTAGCAGCGGCCAAGAAATCGCAGTGAAATGCATAACGAAAGAGTTCACGGAGGGAATGAAGGGGTTCGTGGCAGAGATCTCGACCATGGGACGCATGCAGCACCGGAACCTGGTTCAGTTGCGGGGATGGTGCCGGAGGCAGAAGGAGCTATTCATTGTTTACGACCACATGCCAAATGGCAGCCTCGATAAACTCATATTTGGGAAAGCTACGACGGTGCTGCCGTGGGCTCAGCGATACTCCATTGTAAAGGGCGTGGCAGCGGGGCTGTTGTATCTGCACGAGGAATGGGAGAGGAGGGTCATCCATAGAGACATCAAATCGAGCAACGTGCTGCTGGATTCGGAGTTCAAAGCTCGGCTGGGAGACTTCGGCCTCGCCCGGCTGTATGATCACAGCAAGAACCCAGAGACTACTCGTGTTATGGGAACTCTGGGGTACATAGCGCCGGAGCTCACACGAACGGGGAAGGCTACGCCGAGCTCGGACGTGTTCAGCTTTGGCGTTCTGCTATTGGAAGTGGCATCGGGTAGAAAACCCGTGGACCTCGACGCCGAGGAACTGTTTTTGGTAGAATGGGTGTGGGAGTTGTACGCCCATGGCAGGCTGCTAGACGCGGCAGATCCAAAGCTAGGGAATGAATACGAAACGGAGGAGATGGAGAAGGTGGTGAAATTGGGGTTGCTGTGCTCCTATTCCGAGCCGGAGAGGAGGCTGGGGATACGGCTTGTCTGTCAAATACTCGAAGGTGAAGCTCCTCTACCCGAAGTCCCTCTGCCTACCGCTAATCCAGAAAAGAACATTCTCATTCAAATCTCGAGCAGAAACCGGTCAATGGAAGGTTCAGAAGGTTCATTTCAATGTCTTTAACCTCTCGGGCACAACCAGATACTAAATATATGTCAGATTTAGTTGAAAAGTTTAGTTTATATTTTCCTGTTCCATGTTCGAAAAACTTAAAGTATGTTTAACCTGGAATTATGGAGTAAAGTAGCTTGACTGAACTCTAAGAAAAAACAATAGATTTGTCTTTTATTAGGTTAATAAATTAGGCGTTTTCATTTTGGAGTTTTTGCTCAGAATTCGGAGGCAGCGAAAATTTTCAATTGTTATTTAAAATGGGTATGTTGATATTGGTTATCTTAAATAGGTTTTTTATAATGTAATATTTGTAATTTTTTTTTGGGACATTCAAATGGGAAAGAAAGAACTCAAATTTATAATTCAACAAATTCATCCCAAATTTAAGCTAAGAATATATTTTAAAAACCTATGCTATAGCAAATAAAAAATTTAATGCAAAAGCGTGGTCAGTAGTTTTTTGTAATTGTTACTTCCAGGATCCCCGATCCCGGATCTGCGTGCTACTTCTCTCAGTATTTTCAGGTAATTTTCGGACCTTGGCCCTGCCATCCGTAAATGCTCCAGGCGCTGTTGGGTTTACAAACCGCTGGATCATATATATCTGATTGGATACTTTGACGGCGCTTCCGCTGGCGGAGTGTGCGGCGCATACGTCTCTCTATCCAATACTCCTTGTGGAGCGACGGATCTGACTCCAACACATGGGCAGAGGTTCTGGCCCTGTGCTCTCTGGTTTGCTGTGGACGAGAGGGTCATTGCTGGAGACTCGAAAGTGACCATAAACTGGGCTAAGGGATGTCTGTCTCTCTCTGCCCCATCTCTTTGGCACTGGCTGGGACAGATTTGCTCCGTGAAAGACTCGTTTCTCTCGGTCTCCTTCCGTCACATCTTCAAAGAGCAGTATATGCTTGCAGATCACTTCTCCAAGCGAGGTTTATCTGCACAGCCAGGTCGGTTCCACTTCGAACGCTGGGATTCAGGCTCTTCCATCGCATCCGGTTACTTCCTCTTTTCTTGAGTATGCCCTGTCTCTCTCTTGGGCGGCGGATGGTCTCTGTTCTGTCTCGCATTCTCTGTTTCCCCATTCTCTGTTTCCCCGTAATCTTTGTGTGCTTGTGTTGGGGTATTTTCTGGCCCTCCTATTTTTGCGGACTCTGGGATGCACATAAGTTGGCGCATTTTCTGGCCCTCCTTTTTTTGCGGACTCTGGGATGCACATATCCCCTCGGTTTTAGCTGTATGCCCTTCTATGAAGAGACCTTCTCACAGTTACTGCAGTTGGTATGCAGGCTATCAAGGCATGCAGAAAAGCCATGATGAATGTGACAGTTTCTGTTTTTTATTAAAATTGTTGTTTTTTTCCTTGTGGAAAAGAAAATCAGTGGGTTGTTCCAAGCTTTTCTCAGGCCATTCTTGATAATAGAACCTAATGAGTGAGCCATGAAAGGTCACTTCGTCGGCTTTGCCATATTTAAACATGGGAATAGAAGTATCTTTGATTGCTTTTTCCCATGAAGATTTCCGAGGGTTAATTGGTGCATGATTTATTATTTTGTCAATGATTTGTGTGTTTTGTTGTTACTAATTAATTATTTTTCTTGTAAGTTTTGCTATCATTACCCATTCGTGTCATATCATATGCAAAACCAAACTCTTAAAAAGAGTGGTCTTAGGTTGAGAGCCAAGGTTGTGAGCTATTATTTTCTAGTAAAGAAGAATGGAGTTGTTGGAAATGGTGACCTAAAGGGTTTAAAGCAGATGTGGCCATGATAGATATTGCATAGATCCTTAGTAGATAATTTTGTTGGTTTTAGGCTACTTCTGAGATTTTGAGGTTAGGGTAGCTCGTAAGATTCGATAGAGCAGCAAACACCATGGAAGCTTGCACACCTCTGAGATGAGATCGGTGTTCTTTACACTGAGCAAGGTATAAGTGTTCTCCAGAATTGCACCTGTGTCCAAAATTCGATGATTAGATCCATAACCGACTGCAGGCAGAGTTCCTTATTTCTAATGGGGAAGAGAAGTGGATTCATGCATTTTTTTGCGTCTGCATATCTTGGAGGGATGTAGTTGAATGTATTTTTCCTCCACAATGTTGAAGGATTGACTATTGATGTGGCCTCTATGACAAGTAGCAAGACTGTAAGGAACTCGATGCATAGAAGGTTTTGGAGTAGTTTTCTTCGATGAGGGCATGGGCATCTAAAAAGTCACTGAAATGACATACATGATCCGAATTTATGAAGGAACGAAATGAAATTTAAATTCAAACAAAAACAAAAAGAAACGGAAAAACAAAAAATCAATTAATGAATAGAACTACTGAAAATTCTTTACATGCAAGAAGGAAACAAACTAGTTTTATCAATGATAGTTTGTCTCTGAGAAGAGATGTGATGACTACATGCCTTCTGAACTGAGTTACAGTGAGGCTCTCATGTATTTTTATCATCAAGAAACAATGGAAAACCTTGAACATCCAAAAACCTAACCTTAGGAGATGAAGAGCCAAAAACATGTGGGCCCCGTTGGAGTTAGTTAGAACCTCAACTTCCCGAGGTCGTAACTTTGACATACGATTTTCATTTGGCGTGCATGATAGACCGTTAGAAAGGTCTATCTGAGGAAAACAACTTCTGATTACAATTTTTTTTAGCAAATTATGTGTTTTCCTATTTCCCCAAAAAAAGCCATTTAAGGACTCAAAACAACTTCGGAAATTTAGGATGCAAAAAATTACCAAAAATAAAAGACTGTCGAAATAATAAATTGTTATGGAAACTGTGGAACTAATAAGAAATAGTGTTGGGGGCCCAAGTAGAATAAGCGGGTGGCCACCAATATCTACCTGGATCAACCCCCCCCCGCCTTCCTCCCAGAAAGCAATGGTCCCCATTGCATTGAGTGCCTTAATGAGATAAGGAAAATTCTACTGAATTTGGTCCTTATTGAACCACTTGCCTCGGTGCAAGAGTTGGCCAGATTTGACGACTTGATACAGCTATATCCTTTGTTGACGAGTTCTTTTAACTTGTGTGTCCATGATCTAATTAGTTGTGGCATGTTCAGTGCAATCTCGATTGAAGGAACACAAAGATGCTCTAGGTAAGATAATAGTGTGTCATAGAGGTGGAAATATGGTACTTGTTTGCTATCCATAAACATCTCGTATGTGGTGGCGAATTCTAGATCATCTTTGTATAGTTGTGGCCATCCAGAAGTCTCATGCCCATAAGGATTGAAGACAATGGTCAGTGCCTTAACCAACATAAAAACCCTAGGTTAAAGGTTCATGTACTAAAGTTAATAAAGGCCAAATAAGACCATGGTCATAGGGCACGTATTCCAAATTGAATGTTGGGCAAAACATCGTAATAGGTGTCATTTTGGCTTATTATAGCTACGAAAATTGACAAAGGCAGAGGGTGATCAGATGCTCAAGTTTATGTTAAAAAATCGAAGTGTTAGAATCTTGGTTCGTCATTCTTAAACTAATGGTGTGAACGACACTCAAATCCAAGCTCATATGCACAAGTTATAGCAAGTCAAAGTTCAAATTTGACTGGGACACGTAGTATGATTGGATGATGTGGCAAAGTCCTTCAGCGAATGAGGAGGCATCAAGTGGAAAGCCTCCATTGGCCCACGCATGTTGCAAATCACAATTGCAGGTAGGTCGACATTGGAAATCGGCCCCCAAGCAGGGAAGGATGTGATGTATCAGCCGAAGTTGCGATTGCAACGGATCACAATCGCAGATCGGTGAAGGGAACAAAACTACAGAATTGGCCTCAACAAGTACCAGGTTATGATGCGATATCACAATCGCAACCAACAAAAGGCAAAGTCCCACAATTTATTACCACCGATTCACCGCCAATTGCAATGTGCGATGGGATCTCGGATGCAATAAGTTATGCATTCCAGTTAATAATCCCATCGGGTCCGCCGGTATCACAATCGCACAATCGTCCGTTTTGTTCATAAGACCATAAGACCACCGGGTTTTTACACCGATTGCAATATGTGATAAGGAGAGTCGGTGCCAACACATAATGGCCCACTGCGCAACAAAATTTTCGCCTAGTTAGCATTTTTTGGCGCTAATTTGTAGGATCATGTTGGATGTGGAACAAATTGTGGAACGAATAGTGGGAAAACTAAGAGAAGTCATAACTTCTTCAGTTCTTATCCAAATTAGGTGCAAAAAAAGTTAATTCTAGCAGTTTTCGCTATTTTGAACTCATTGAGACAAGTTTCAGAGGCATTTGAGCATTGCAAACACACTTTTGTTGTAATTTTGAGCATAATAGAGAGGCCCAAGTATTAGAAGCTGGACCAAGGAGACGTAGCCCAGGAGGGGTGAACTCCTCATCAAATATTTGTGTTTTGTGTTGTATTTTGATGTTCTTTGTTGTTATTTTACTGCTATTCATCATATGTTTTATCTTAAATTATTTATAACGTTTACATAAGAAAATCTCACGGGAATCAGTTAATTAAGAAAACATGGTGAATCCTTAAGCACTTGATAAAAAAATGATAAGCATCCTGGGTTTTAATCCGAATGGGGAATTGACACAACATTACTAACCTTCTCCATTTCAGATCAAATTGGTATCAGAGAACTTGTTTTTGCTTACTAGATTTGCTTGTGCAAAGAAGGAGTATTGTTTGCTAGTTTTGTGTCATGCTAACAAGGTTAAAAACGAAAAGAGGTGAAGGAACGCTGGTTGGAAGCCCTGAAGTTGGGTCAACGGGAAGAAGAGAAAGGTTGCCACAATCTCCAACACCAGTTTAGCCTCAAGTTGTAGTTGAGACTCCAGAGATCGTGTCTCATGAAGGAGAACCTACAAACATGACAGAAGATGAGAAGACCTTCAGAAAGTATTTTTTGATATGGCAAAGATGGTGAAGGTCCTCTATGAAGAGAGGAATAGCCAGTTGCAAGGAGAAAGTTCCAAACCTCCCAAAGGAGAAGGCTCTTCAGGAGGAGGTAATGTAAAAGGAGGTAATGGGAATGGAGACAAACCTCCACCTTCTCCACCATCTTCTTCATCTTCTTCTTCACATGTATCTTCACACTCTTCCACTAATACAACCCTTACTCATACTCATCATCATTCTTCAAAAGAAGTTGGAAAATCACCTCTACTTAAACTAGATGTTAAATTTGAGTTGCCCATGTATAATGGTGAAGTGAATGCATAGAAGCTTGATAATTGGATTCGTCAGTTGGAGGTGTATTGTAAAATTCAGAACCTTCAAGACGATGATATCAAAATTCAGTTGGCTTCATTGAGAATGGAGGGTGCAACACTCATTTGGTGGGAAGAAAGGACTGAAGATGAGATAAAAAATCATGGTAACATCTCTATTACTTGGTCTAATTTCATTGCTGCTATAAAAAGACACTTCTACCCTTTAGCTCATATGCAAAAAACTATCATGAAACTGAAAAATTTCAAATAGTTAAAAGGTCGAAATGTGCAAGGCTATACTCAGGAGTTTAGGAGAAGAGCTCTTATGCTAGGAGTAGACTTGCAGTCACAAGATACTTTGTTGAAATACATAGGAGGTTTGCATAGCTATCTTCAACACACCATTCTTATGTTTAATCCCATGAATCTTGATGAGGTCTGTGTTCAATCTACACACCTCGAAGCAAGAGGGAAAATTTTATAAGAAGAAGGTAAGAAGAAGCCATCCGAGAGTGGTGAAAAAGGAAATATATCTAAAGGAAAGCAGAAGAAAAATGCTTATGTTAAGAAAGAAAGGGAGAAACTCACATGCAAGGATTGTTCCAAAGAGGGCCATGATGAAGCACATTGTTGGAAGCTTCATCCCGAATTAAGACAAGAGAAATTTAACAATAAAGGGAAACATAAGACAAACGATATTGTACAACAAGACTTGGGTTCCGACTCAAGTGATGAAACAAAGATTGCAGCCACAGTCACTAAAGGAAAAGACGTGGAAAAAATAAGAAAAGAGGAAGTCATGGCAAGCGCCAGTGCAGCAAATAACTCCAACAACGCTTCAAATGAAGAAAACAAAATTGAGTTGTTCCATATCAGGGTTATTTCCAAACACACCAATATTGATACGTTGTTTGACAGTGGATCCCAAGTGTTACAGCTCCAAATCTCACTCTTGATGTTTGTGATGCTGCACTCATGGCCTAGGGCAACCCCTCCTTCTAGACCTAGTCCAAATACTTAAAAAACAATGTTTTACTCCCTATACGCGACATTGCCATGAGCTAAATGTGTGTGTACGGAGGTCTGTGTACACCCAACCCGCGTATATGTATTAAAACACCTAAAAAAATTAAGTCTCCTTAATTTCGGGCGGAGATCACGGGTCATACCTGTTGATTACTTGTTAGTGCCCGTGGCCCAACTGTTCCCAACGAATTCCTAACTAAAAAACTAATTTGGGAGAAGTGTAAAAAGGCTTCAATGGGAAGGCCTAAGGAGGAGAAGATAGAGAGAAATATCATTCTGCTGAGATTATCCCTGACTAGGTCTAAAGATCCTTGTGCTTCCAACACTTCCCCCATTATAACAAACCCTTGTTTCCTTGAGTTATGATGTCTTTCCACTACTTGAGATATCTTGGACTAAGTCATGGAATGAGTTTGTTGAAGGCTTGAGACTGGAAGAATCTAGGGGACGGTTCCACTTGGAGCTTGCGAAAGGAAGACTTAGGTGAAATCATTCCTTTCTATACTTTAGTTATCTATAATAAAAGAAACACTTGTCTTGTTCCTGATATAAATCTTCTTCATGTTTATGATATCAATGTTATGATTTGCATATGAATGGTTGTTGCAATTGTATAACTAACTACCTTTCAATATGCTATGAAGTGGATTTCTTTATGATGCTTGGTCCATATACCGCTGTGCTTTCTTGAATTGATTGTTTTGCAGGTTGAAGGAGAAAAAGGAACTCTAAGAGGGTTTGGACCCTGGCTGGATCTACCCAAACGAAGGACCCCCAAGTGCACCTCTCTTCGCGTAGTTTGTTTATATTAGCATCATGGCTATTTGGAATGCTTGCTTTTCTTCATAGCTAACCCCCAATCTGCTAGGGTATTGACCCAAGACCCGAGGGAATTTATCCCTAAACACCAAGCAAATTTAATTTCTACAAAGGTCAAGAAGTTGAATATGGAAACCATGCCTCATCGTAAACTGTAGTTGTTGGGTTGGATAACCAAGGATGCAAATACTCATGTCACAAGGAAATATGTTTTTCAGATTTTCTATTACTACCAATTTCATTGTTGAAGTCAAATTAGATGTCGTGTCGTTGGATATTTATGGAATTGTGTTGGGAAGGCCGTATCTGTATGACTGGAAAGCCATTTTCCATATATTTGAGAAAAAATATCATGTGTTTAAAGATGTAGTGGAGTATATTGTGAAATCCCATCGTAGAAATCTTAATCTGTCTTTATCAAGCGTAGGGAAAATGAAGTGTCTGGTCAATTCCAACAAGAATCTCGTCCTCCTTATGATCAAGCAAAAGAATGACATGGAGCATGAATCCTTTGTAGGCTATGACGTCAAGCTGAAAGCTAAATTGGTTGATGTGGTTAATCAATATGGAGATATGTTTCAAGAACCAAAGGGATTACCACCAAAAAGGGGAATTCAACACAAAATTCAGCTATAGCAAGACTGTCCACTCCCAAATATCGGTATGTATCGAATGTCAATTCTGGAAAGTTTAGAAATTAAGAAACATGTCAAGGAATTGTTTGATAAAGGTGTAATCTGTCCCTCTACTTTTCCATGTGGTTCACCAATTGTTTTGGTACCCAAGAAAGATGGAATCTAGCGCATGTGTGTAGATTATCGATCTTTGAATAAAATTACCATAAAGAATCGATGCCCATTGCCCAAAATAGATGATTTGCTAGATCAATTGAATAATGCAAAATATTTCACTAAATTAGACTTGAGAAGTGGATATGATCAAGTTAGAATAGCTGAGGGGGATGTTTGGAAGATTGATTTTAAAACCAAACAGGGATTGTTTGAGTGGCTAGTTATGCCTTTCGGTCTTTGCGATGCTCTAGCTACATTCATGAGAGTTATGAATGATGTTTTAAGATCATTTCTTGATGAGTTTGTAATTTTAAATTTAGATGATATTTTGATATTTAGCAAATCACGAGAAGAGCATATCAAGCATATTAGGGAAGTGTTGGATGTCTTGAAAAAGAATAGTTATGTCCGAAGATGTCTAAATGTGAATTCAAGAAAAATTCCTTAGTGTATTTGGGCCACATAGTCGGAGGAGGTGGGCTGAATATTGACCCCTCTAAAGTTTTGGTCATTGTGAATTGGCCAATACCCAAATTAGTCATACAAGTAAAGCATTTTTTGGGATCAACGTAACACTGGAGGAATTTCATTACCAATTTCTCTTCCATAGTAGCTCCACTACATGCTTTGACTAGCATAAAGGTTGTCTTCTAGTGGGGAGGAAAACAACAAAAATAATTCGATGCCTTAAAACGAAAGATCAATTCAGCCCCATTTTTAGCATTGCTAGATTTGAAACAACCATTTGAAATATAAACAGATGCAAGTGACTATGTCATGGGTGCAGTGCTTTTATAACATGGTAAGCCCATTTCATTACATTCTGAGATTTTTATTGGTGCTGTTATTAACTATCCTACATATGATAAAGATCTTTACGCATTGGTGCAAAGTGTGAAAAAATGAAAGCATTATTTAGTGGGAAAAGAAACGATTATTCACACCGATCATCAACCTTTGCAATATCTGCAATTTCAAACAAAATTGTAGAAATGAAGGCACTTTCTTTGGATGGGATTCTTGTAGTGATTCCACTTGGTAATCAGGTATAAGAAAGGTATTTATAAGAGAGTTGCTGATATTCTTTCTAGACCGGTTGTTAGTGGAACCATTTTACTCAAGAATCACTCTATTTTACCTGAAAGATATGTTGAACAATACACACACAATGCTGAGTTTCAAGAGGTATATTCAAACTTGAGTTGATGCCACCAAATTGAGGAATTAGACTAGCATGTACATGATAATTTGTTGTATCATTTGGGAAAACTTTGTGTTGCATAGGGAGAGAGAGTAAATTTCACAAGGGAAGCGCACACTTCTCTTATTGCTGGACATTTCGATGTAAGTAAAACAATGGAAAATCTTCAGAGGAATTTTTACTAGCCTCATATGCTTGAAAGTGTGTTACATTTTATCAGAGGTTGTTCATTGCATGCAGTCAGTAAGCCTAGTAATAGTAAATTAGGATTGCACACACCACTTCCAGTGCCTTCATGTCCATGGGAGAGTGTTTCTATGGATTTTGTAGGAGGTATTCCTTTATCAAGAAAAGCTCATGATTATTTTTTACGTAGTTTTGGATAGGTTCAACAAGATGTGCATATTAATGCCTTGTAAAAAACAAATTAAAGCTCAACAAATAGATCAACTATTCTTTCAAAATGTATGGGTTAATTTTGGATTACCTACTTCTATTGTAAGTGATCGTGATTCTCGATTTGCTGGGAATTTTTGGTCTAATTTATGGAACTTGATGGACACCAAGTTGAATAAAAGTACAACCTTCCATCCACAAACAAATGGTCAAACTAAAGTGGTTAGCAAGACAATTATTCATTTGCTAAGAGGATATTGCAGCAAACATGCTAAGTTGTGGGATGAATAGTTGCATTATATTCAACATGATTAAAACTGAGAAAAACACTCTTCTACTCTAACTTCACCTTTTGAGGCATGTCTTGGTTATTTGCCTAAATCGCCTTTGGATTTCATCTTTGAGAAAGATGTAGCTATAGATGGACACATACAGAGCAAAGAAATTCATTGAGCAAATTCAGTTGATTCACCAAACAGTTCAAGAACAACTAGAAAAGAGTCAAGGCAAGTATAAGGCAAGGCATGATAAGCATTGTGTGGATCATCAGTTTCAAGTAGGTGATGAAGTTTGGCTTTACATTAGCATGGAAAGGCTTCAAGGTGAAGGTAGAAATTTGTAACCAATTTGTTATGGTCCATTTAAAATTCTGGAAAATATTGGTAATAATGATTTCAAGCTTGATTTCCCTTCATATATGCAAATTTATTCTGTTGTTAATGTTGAAAATTTGAGATTGTATGAGCCTCCTTTGATTGGAGATCAAGGGGAAAGTGTACAGATTCCGTCAATTAAAGATTGTTCTCTAGAATTTCTTGATGAGCTTCAGCAAGACACCATACATGATAGAAGAACGATGTCATCAAAGAGGGGAAATGTTGATTATCTTCGAGTGGTCTCAAAGTTACAAATCCTACAAAGGCTAAATTGATTGAAGAGGGGAAGGTGAGGGAACAATAACTTTCATCTCTTCAATAACTGAATATAATATTTTGGGGTTCAAAAGGCTTATAGTGGAGAGGAGTGATCAAGTGCTCAAGTTTATGCTAAAAAATCAAAGTGTCAGGATCTTGATAAACTTAGCTTCAGATTGAAGAGCTCATCATTCTGAATATAATGATGCGAACATCACTCAAATTTGATCTCATATGCAGAAGTTATAGAAAGTCAAAGTTCAAGTTTGAATTGGAAATGTGGTATGATTATATGATGTGGAAAATTTCTTCAATGAATGAGGAGGTGCCAAGTGGCAAGCCACCATTGGCCCCTACATGTCACAAATCACAATCACAGGCAGGTCAACATTAGAAATTGGCCCCCGAGCAGGGAAGGATGCAATATATCGGTCGAAGTTGCGATTGTGATGGATCACAATCGCGGATCAGTGAAGCGAACAACACTATAGAATTGTCCCCAACAGGTACTAGGTTGTGATACAATATTGCAATCGCAAATCACAATCGTAACCCGCAAAAGGTAGAGTCTCTCGTTTTATTACCACTGATTCATTGCTGATTGTGATGTGCGATGGGATCCTGGATGCAATAAGTTATGCATTCTGGTTAATAATCCTGTCGAGTCTGCCAATATCGTAATCACACAATCGCCCATTTTGTTCACAAGACCATAAAATTTCCAGGTTTTTACGCCGATTGCGATATGCAATAAAGATAGTCGGTGCTGACACATTATAGCCTGCTGCGCGGAATTTCTTTTGCCCAGTTAGCGGTTTTTGGGGCTAATTTGTAGGATCATACGAGATGTGGAGAAAATTGTGGAATGAATAGTGAGAAAACTAGGAGAAGTCATAACTTCTTCAGTTCTTATCTAAATTAGGTGCAAAAAGAGTCAATTCTAGCAATTTTGGCTATTCTTAACTCATTGAGACAGGTTTCGGAGGCATTTGAGCATTGTGAACACACTTTTGTTTTAATTTTGAACATAATAGAGAGGCCCAAGCATTAGAAGCTGGACCAAGGAGACGTAACCCAGGAGGGGTGAATTCTTCATCAAATATTTTTGTTGTGCGTTGTATTTTGATGTTCTTTGTTGTTATTTTACTGTTGTTCAACATATGCTTTATGTTAAATTGTTTATAACATTTACATAAGAAACTCTCATGGGAATCAATTAATTAAGAAAACATGGTGAATCCTTAAGCACTTGATAAGAAAATGATAAGCATACTAGGCTTTATTCTGAATGGGGAATTAGCACAACATTACTAATCTGCTCCATCTCAGATCAAAGAGGCATTAATTGCCATTTATTTATGAAAATAAAGGAAAATAGGAGAAAAGGGAGATGAAAGGTAATAGGTTTGCATGAGAGGAAAATTGAAGTAAAAATAGATGAAAATGAAGAAAATAGAGGCCTCAATGATAAAAAGGCTTATGAAGATAAGTTCATAGCTTTAATCAGTTCATTTTTAGAGCTCTCTCTCTATTCTCTCATACTATTGCACACTTAGAGAATTGTTCAAGAACTCTAGCATTGGAGAAAGGAAAGCAAAGGAAGGAAAAGGAAAAAAAAGGACAAGTAAGTAAGATTGGATTAAGAAGCATCATCAAGAATACTTGCAAGTAACAGGTCACATGTATGATTTCCTAGCTAGTTTGTGAATGCATGGTACATGCATTTGTGTATTTTTTTATTTTGATCTAATTGGCATGGGTTTTGTTTGGTGTGATAGTGGTTTCATCCTCACCTTTCCATTTCCAGATAATCATGGCCTGATGGGGTTCTATTATTTGGTTGAGCTTTGGATTGAGAAATTATTTTGGAACAGAGTGAGGTAGTCTCAATAAAATTACTAAGGGTTGGAGGTGGAGGTGGTTTAATATCTAAGAAACCCTTGACAACTGGTTGCAGATAGGAAAATTCCTCAAGGTAATAGTGAAGAAATTTTGAGGCATCCAAGCTTGTTTTGGGCATAGTGCTCTCTTGACTCGTTTTAGCAGGATTGCAGTAGTCTGAGGATGGAGGTGGTTTAACATTTGGGAAGCACTAATTGTTTATGTATTAGTTTGCTTATGTGATCTCTTGACCGATTTTGGCAAGATTGCAAGAACATGAGGGCAGAGGTGGTTTAGTCCCTGGGAGACTTGTTTATTTATGTCTTGAGTCCCGCATTCATGCTTGGAATATGGCACAATGGTGATGATTGGTTGAAAGAAGGATTTGGTTCAACTCAGTCTATGATCAAGTGGTACATGGAAATCCTTACTTGGTTGACTTTTGCGTATGTTAATGAGAGCACTTTTCCTCTTGTATTGTGATGAGATCCAGTATTGCGATAAGAATGTTGTAACTCCTAATGCTACCAACTTAAATTATCAAGTCGGAGTTCGTACAAACTTACGAGGTGTCGACACTATATGTGCATCATGTAATGTTTCCTTTTTTCGTTGATTCGATGAAATGAAGTGAATGCCATGCAATCAAAACCTAAAATAGTTGCTGAAATGGGAATGCTACTATATTTGTAAGAATTGGAAATGATGCTTTCTCTAGTTTCATAAATGTAAAAATTAGTATATTTGCATAAATGTAAATTCTATTCTACTCGCAGGAATGTAAACACTAGCCTAATTGCAAAATGTAAAAGTTGCATTGAAAAGGAATCATATCCTATGCAATGGAAATAACAATGCTTACAAATAGAATCTTAAAAGTAGCATGAATCCAAGAGAAACGTTCATATTATACCTTGCATAGGTAAATGAGCATGAAATCAACTTTTAATTACTATATTCAAATCGATTAGGTTTGGTTACAGAGTTCATTAGGCATTTCATGAGGCAATCATGGAAATCACAACTGTATCTTTAAATTCACAAATCTGTCCACTAACTGTACCTATAGAGGTGAATTGCAATGTAGAAGAGGAAAGGATTAAGAGGTGTTTAGTCTTACCCAATCATGCATTTGGAGCCTAAGATTTATTATTGAACATGTTGAAACTACAACAAGAATATCTCAATTTGATTTTCCTTGGTCAAACTAGAGAAAATTCGATTTTCCATTTTAGCAAACAACTTGAATGAGTTAACTTGAGTGACATGACTAGTGTCACCAATTTAGCTTAGATAATTCGAGTTGGAAGTCTTGAGTTCAGTTGAGCATGAGTGATTTCTAATTTATAGAAATCTAATTCAGTTAAATTGAGTTGTTGTCAATTAAACTAGTTCTAACTATTAGAGGAACTAGTTGAAGGTCAAGTTGTGTAGTGTGACTTCACTCATACTCAGTGATCAAATAGTTAACTAATCAATCAACCCAAAATAATAGTTGCATGTAAAGAATTTGAGTTACCCAGTTGAGACGGAGGTTCCAAGGCAATGTACTATCAGTTTTTTATTATTCCCATGTGTACAAGTGGTGCATGCAGTCAGAGGATCAACATAAAGGAATTGTGCAATCCAGATTGAGGAATTTCCTAATTAATAGGGGCCTAATTCCTCAAGGAAAAATGCAAGGAAATAGGAGCTTGGAGGGATTGAAAATTGGCTAAGTGTTGGCCAGAGTCAGTTAGTCAGGTAGAGAGATAGACTGTACACTTGAAAGTTGTGCTTAGGCTCGACCAAGCATATGTATTCATCCATATTATTTGATTAATGAAATACATATAGGAAGGGGTTTTGAGCAGTTTCTTTCCCCTAGATAAATCTCTATTATGTGTGTAAATTCTTGATGCATGTTTATGCTATGTGTTCTATATTGTGAATTGAATTTTGCAGAGCAGTAGAGTGGATTTGAGTCTTATGATTTAGTAAATTTCATGCACAGTTTCATTTCTACACATTAATTTCTACATGGTATCAAAGCATGATTCGTAGTATAGAAGGAATTTCGAAGTTTTTATTGCAGGAGGATAAAATTTGCAGGAACAATTCTTTAGAGCTAGAAGGATGGCTTTCTATGGTCTAAGACTTGAGTATTCTCTTGATGGAAACTCGAACTTCATTTTTTTGAAGGATCGCATGGAGGTGGTACTAGAAGACAATGGTTTGAAGGAATTTGTCGAGATTGAAATTCCAAAACTAGGATCATTTTACGTCAAGGATCTATTACAATGGAGGAAGTGTGTATCCAAGGTGAGGAGAATCATATTAGAGGGAGTAAAGGACAACATTGTCTCAAATCTCCACGGGAAATAAACTCTGTATGTAGTGTGGCAAGAATTAACATATTTGTTCCAGAATAGGAGTGACCACAGGAAGCTGGTGCTGAAGGATAAACTTCGAAATATCAATATGCAGAAGAATGGCTCTATTCAATAGTACTTGAGTAGGTTCACACAATGCCATCATGAATTTGGTGGAGTTGGTGTTACTATTACAGAAGATGATTTGGTAATCCTAGCCCTTCTGGGCCTTCCCAAGAGCACTACCATGATTCGATGAATGGGAGGGAGAAACTACCAAACTTAGAATGCTTATGGTCATATTTGGTACGGGAGGAAATAAGGCAGAATATCAGAGATGGAAATTCATCCATGTTTGAGGATGAAGAAAACTGTGCCTTGGTTGGAAAGGCAAAGAATGGGAAAGGGAATAAATCCCAATCCAAACTAGAATCTAGTCAAGGGGGTAAGAAGAAATACTTGTCCAAAACTAAATGCTTCAATTTTCATGAATTCAGGCGTTATGACATGAAGTGTCCACACAACAAAACAAGAAATAAGATCTCAGGAGGAGTAGCGGGTGAAGCTTTGACTTCACAGTTATAGCTTGACTTTACCCTTATCGCATGCATGGTGAGCGCAATGATAGGGAGTGTGTGGTACTTGGATAGTGGTGCCTCATTCCACATGAGAGGGAACATAGATTTTTTCAATGAACCGAAGGAGAAAGATCTCCATATGCACATCGAGATCGGAGATTATGGAAGGTATAACATGACTGATATTGGTAGAGTCACATTTTAGAGGGATTTAGGCTCCTCTCTCAAACTCAAGGATGCTATGTTTGTTTCGAGGTAGTTCTAGGCTTAAAGAAAAATCTCATCTCAGTTGCAATGTTGGAAGACTGTGGGTACGATGTGATCTTCAACAAAGGGAAAGAATTCCTAAGACACATAGCCACTGGACAGGTGAATCGGATTAGGGTTCACGTGAGGAACCTATACAAGCTAGATGTGGAAGACCGTGTTGCATTAAGAATGAAGGTAGAGAAGATGCATAACTACGATGTCAGTGAACTTTGGCATAGAATACTTGGCCATTTGCATCATGGCTCCTTGAATATTATGTAGCAGATAACCACAGGCCTCCACAAAGGATCTCTTGAGAAACAAGATACATGCAAAGGGTGTACCTTGGGGAAGTAGAAAAGAGCCTCATTCCATGACGTAGACAACAAATCACATGCAACACTTGAAAGGATCCACTCTGATGTCTTTGGACCTTTCTCGACAACCTCCACTGCCAGGCACAAATATTGCATTATCTTTGTAGATGAATTTTCATGGAAGTTTTGGATCTTGTCCATGTGGAAGAAGGATGAGACATTATCTAAGTTTGTAGAATTCAAAGCAATGGTAGAGAAGGAGACCGAAAAGAAGGTGAAGGCTCTCAGGAGCAATAATGGAGGTGAGTATGTGTCAAATGAGTTTAAATTTTTTGTATAAAAGAAGACATTTGACGGGAATTGATAACACCCCACAACCCATAACAGAGTGGGGTGGCTAAGAGAAAGCATTGTGGGAGCAATGAGGGCGATGTTGCATGACCAAGGCCAACCCCTACATTTATGGACAAAAGCATGCAACACAAGAGTATAATTTTAGAACCAGAGTCATCAAATTCTACGAATGATTACGCCAGAGGAGGCTTTCTTGGGGAGAAAGTCGGATGTGTCTCACTTCAAGATCTTTGGAGCATCTGTTAACTGCCATGTCTCCAAATACTCTAGGAAGGATCTTGAGCAAATGACTGAGTTGGGGGTATTTGTGGGTTATAGAGAAACTCCTCACAACTACCATGTAAACTTACCATCCCTCATAATAACAGTTGTGCAAAGGGATGTAAAGTTTAATGAGGAGAAAACAATGACATGTTTTCTTAAGAGGGAGATTCAATTGAAACCAGATCAGGAGATTTTCGTTGTGAAGGAGGAACCTCAGGGATTTGTGGAGCAACCACAAGTTGAGGAATAGAGATTGGATACAACCACTCAAGAAAAAACATCCAGAGAATGGAGAAGACAAACCAGAGAAAATGAGAGGTTATTGAATGATGCTAGAGAGACTGTGGGAGCATCCACTTCTCAACGTAGGAAAAGAAGGTCACCAGATCAGTACATTGTCTACATGGATCTAATGATTTATCTAGTAAACACTGAGACATCCTCTTTCAAGGAAGTCGTAGACCAACTTGTATGGGTTCATGCAATGGTAGAGGAATATGATTCCATTGTAAAGAACAATGTTGTAGTCCCAAGAAAAACAAATAAATCAGTGGTGGGTTCAATATGGATCTTAGAGGTAAACCATGTGGCATATGGAAGCATAGAGAAGTATAAGGTCAAATTTGTGGCCAAGGGATTCTCTCAAGTTTAGGGAATTGACTATGAGGAAACCTTTGCACCAGCCACAAGGTATTCATCCATTATATCTATACTTGATTTATCTGTGCAGATGGGGTGGAAGATGCATGAGATGGATGTAAAGACAACATTCCTCAATGGATTTATTGAGGTGGAGGTGTGCATTAAGGAACCAAAATGTTTTGAGACATTTTATCAAGTGTCGCATGTGTGCATACTCAAGCGGTCATTGTATGACCTCAAGAAGGCACCCTGTGCTTGGTACACTAGGATCGACAACTATCTCACCATTTTGGGATTCACCAAAAGTGAAGTAGATGCAAAACTTTGTCATATTTTGGTAGAAGGTGAATTGTTTATTATTGTCTTATATGTTGATGATTTTATTTTAATGGGTGATGATAAGTTGATTAGATATTGCAAGGAGGAACTTACAAGAGAATTTGAAATGAAGGACATGGGACTCATGCACGACTTCCTCAGATTGGAAGTGTGCCAAGGAGATGGGGAATTGTTTTTCTCTTAAGGAAATTATGCAAATGAAATACTGAAGAAGTTCCACATGGAGAGTATCAAACACATGGAGACACCTCTAGTGACCAGTTGGAGGAAAGAGGATGCTACTTCAGGGGAAGTAGTGGAGGCTACCATTTATCGGCGACTTGTGGGTTCACTAATGTATCTGGTGAATACATGACCATATATGTGCTACGCAGTGAACCAGATTAGTCAATCTTTGGTTAGGCCAACCAAATTGTTTTGGAGGGAAGCTAAGCATGTTCTAAGGTACCTCATATGCACAACCTAATTTGGACTATGGTATAGACGGATAGAGGGAGTGAAGTTGTGTGGCTTTACAGCTGTAGATTAGGCAGGGATTCCATCATACCAGAAGAGTACATCACGAGGACGTTTTAGTCTTGGGTCCACAATTGTTTCCTGGTACAACAAAAAGCAAAGTGGTAGTGAGCTCAGCAGAAGTAGAATACATGGTTGTCAGCCAAGCAACATGTGAGGCAATCTGGATGAGAAATATTCTTGTGGGACTGTTTGGTCAGATGATGGATCCTACTATGATATACTATGATAATCATAGTTTCATCAAGCTTTTTAAAAATATATCCCTTTCACGATTGACCAAAGCATGTAGATATCTAGTATCACCATCTACGAGATTGTGTGTAGAGGAAGATCATGTTACTTTATTACATTCCAATAGAGAAACAAGATGCAGATATTTTGAAAAAGGCTTTACCAAAGGGAAAATTCAAGTTCCATAGAGGCAGGATTGGGGTATCCGATAACCCCTTTATTGCTGAGAGGGAGTGTTGAAAATAGAGCAAGAAATCCCAATTTTATTTTCCTTGGTCAAAATAGAGAAAATTCAAATTTCGATTTCAGTAGACAACTTGGATGAGTTAACTTGATTGACATGGCTTGTGTCACCCAATTAGCTTAGATAATTTGAGTTGGAAGACTTTATTTCAGTTGAGCATGAGTGATTTCTAATTTCTAGCAATCTAATTCAGTTAAATTAAGTTATTGTCAGTTAATAGTTATAATTGTTAGAGGCACTAGTGTAAGGTCAAGTTGTGCAATGTGACTTCAATCACACTCAGTAATCAACCAGTTAATTGATCAATCAACCAAAAATGATAGTTGGATGCAAAGAATTCGAGTTGCCCTGTTGAGGTGGAGGTTCCAAGGGAGTGTACTATCAGTTGTAGACTATTCCCATGTGTACAAATGGTGGATGCAGCCAAAGGATCACCCTAAAGGAATTGCACAATCTAATTAAGGAATTTTCTAATTAATAGGGACCTAATTCCTTAAGGAACAACACAAGGAAATAAGAGCTTGGTGGGCTTGAAAATTTGCTAAGTGTTGGTTAGAGTGAGTCAGTCAAGCAGAGAGATAGATTATACACTTGTAGGTTCTGCTCAAGATTGAGCAAGAATTTGTATTCATCCATATTATTTGATTAATGCAATATAGATAGGAAGATATTTTGAGTAGTTTCTTTCCCCTAGATAAATCTTTGTGTATGTGTGTGAATTCTCGGTGCATGTTTATGATATGTGTTATATATCATGAATTGAATTTCGCAGGGTGGTAGAGTAGATTTGAGTCCTATGATTTAGTAAATGTCATGAGCAGTTTCATATCTACATATTAATTTCCATAGAAGGTTAGGACAAAAAAATTAAACTTCAAAGACAATTATGGTCAAGTTTGGAGGGATTTTACATTGTGCTATGGGATGTTAGAATATTACTACAAGATGTTACATGGTTGTCCTATTTTGCTACAAGATTGGATCCATGAGAATTTTGAGGGTGGAAAATGTGATCTAAAGGTGGGAAAGGGTATTGTAAAGTAGGGGAAGGTTGCTTGTTATACTTTCCAAGCTTATTAACCTTTAGGAGGCCATCTTTCACAAGGATCAATGCACACAGTGGCCTTCAATAAACTATAAATGTACTCTCAATGAACAATGTTTTGGAGGATTTGTTGAGGTATAAATAAGGATCTAGTGGTATGATAAGGAGTGTAAATGAAAATTAAAACCATCAACAATAGCACCTTCACACCATAAAAGGATTATGTTTTTCACGCTTGAAAAGACGAAATACCTAGTATACTAGCTAGTTTGTCCTCTGAGTTATCTCACCAATGACCAAGCAAATCGAATGAAAATTAGATGGGAATTTTTTATTTTTATTAAGTAGGATGATATAAGACTCTAATCCAATTTGAATCACTTAAAATACCATTTTTAACATGTGTAAAAAAAAATAGAAAATTACTACTCAAAAAAACAAGAAATTCAAGAATCAGTGAGCTAGTTAACCTACGAAAAGCCTAATGTGATAAAGTGAAAATGATATAGGGTAAATTTTATTATTAAATTGATTTTTTTTAGGAATTAATACTATTTGAATCAAATCAAAATATCCTTGTTAACATGTGCTAAAAAATCGCAGAAAATTACTACTATTTTGCTACAAGAGACTTACATAGATTCTAGATTTGTGAACTAGTGAACCAATCCAGGTAGCTCAATGATGAGTATGAAAGTTCAAAGATGTTATAAGGATGAATCATGTTTGTGACTCTGTAATAACCATTAAAACAACCCACTTCAATCATTTAACCAATATTACCTACAACAAAAGAAGCATGAATACTAAATGCATAAATAAGAGATGCAAATGAAAAAGGCATTCAAAGGAAATAAAGAAATTGTACAAGAGAGCTCTTAGGCTCCTAGGATGGCCAAGACCAAGTATACTCAGAGTCGTCTGAAGGAAACCAATGTTTAGAAGCTAAAAATGGCACCAAAATCCATAACTTGAATCAATCCATGTACATCCCCGCTAGAAATGAAAGTGGACTTATTAACTAAAAAGGTTTCCCCACAAGAAGACTAAGAAATACATGCCCCTGGAGGAAAATTTGAATTGTTACTTATAAAAATACATGGGTAAGAATCCTCCTTGAAAGGAGACAACTTCCCCCTCTAGAATCCCTTAAAAAATGGATATGGTTCCAAAAACTAGGAATCTCATTTAATGACACGGAACACATTTTTAGTTTTTCTCAATCAGTGGAGCTCTAGAATTTGTTCAATAATTTCACAATATCTTGTTCATTTATTATCCAGTCTTGCTGCATCCTATAGTAGGGAGAAATTCACTATATTATCTCATTCAGAATTTACTCAATGTTCTACAAAAATAAATAATATTAGGCCCATAATATGCAATTATCTCTAAACTTTTCCTAAGAACATATTAAAGATAAAACACTATTATGTGTAGGAGAGATTTAATATAGCCTTCATCTGCCTAAGAAAGGCTAGATGGGCATTAATTTGTGTCTGATTTGGAGACCCATCATATTTCATGAGTACTTGTGGTTATTATTATGTGGCTTTGATGGTTGTTCTATCATGGTTACTATTATGGTTATACATTAGTTATAAGCATGGTTCCATAACAGGTTCTAGCTATGGCTCTTGACATGTTTTGATTAGTTGATGAATGGCTATTGAATGCATGAGATAATAAATTCTAATGCAACTATTATGAGAGGGCATTAGACCTTCTTGGTGAATCATAGATAGGTTTTATACCCCTATGTTCAAATATTCATTCATAACCTATAGATTACATGTTCTCAATATGTTTGACAAAATTACTCTCATGGTTAGGCCTGGTTAGGTTAAGTCCTTGATCGAGTTTTGTATGAATAAATTTTTTATGATGTTATTTATCATTTTGGAAAGTCTCATAGAGTTCTGGACAGTGGTCTAGAGGCTAGCCTGAATTGGTGGCCAAGAAACCAGGACAACGCCCTCTCAATTGGAAGTTTTGGGTCATATACACACCCTGGTAGGATTATGTATGTGGTTGGAGGGCTATAACCACATTGAGGCCTTGTCATGCATACAATTGGGAGCCCAAGTCATTAACAAAATAATCCATGTCAGGCTTTGGACACTAGGAGTGGTTGTTTAGCTCCTGGGTGTCCTGTAACTCCTGAGGAAGGTCAGTAAAGTTCTAGTTTGTTGAATCCATATCCTTAGTTGTACTTAGGATTTTGGTTCATGTCATAGTATCCATTAGCTCATGTTTACCCTGACAGGCCGGTGAAATTGGGTAAATGTGGGAGGGGTGGTTACAAATTGGTATCAGAGATCCCAAGTTCAACACTTGGACTAGATGGGTGGAGTGCGTTTGTCATGCATGCAAGTCAATGTATATGTGGTTGCTATGAATGGATTGTCATGGTTATGGTTCTTGTGCATGAGGTCATTGTATGCGTTTGGTGTTATCATGCATGATGTCGATATATTGATATGATTATGTATATATACATGTATTGTGTTGATTGGGTCTGCTTTTATAGACGAGATATCCTCCTCTAAACTTCACTAAGGTTTGTTGATTATTTTTATATTTGGTTATCTAACATGGTATGTTTGCAGGAAGAAGAAGATCAAATATGACTAGAAAAAATGTGGATTATAATTCACAAGACTCTCCTTACAAATAAAATGAGCAACCAATATATGGGTACTCTCCTTACATAGAAAACACCTTGAGAAGTCTAAAGGAAACTATTAGAATTTACATGGAGTATAATGACAAAATCATTCAGTAAGAGGAAAGTCTTGCCAAGGAACAGGAAAAAGGAAGAAGAGGTCAATGTAGTTATGCTTTAGAGTTTGTAAAACTTGCAAAAACATGGACACCCACATATTAGTTATGGACAGGAGAACAGGACTAATGAAGCATATGGTAGCAAGTCTCATGGTAAGCATAGGCCGGATAAAGATGACATAATAAAAGATGGCAGGTTCTTGGATTCAACTGGTAAGAGAGGTAGTGGATATGGGTTCTACTCTAGTTCTGGTTTGGACCAGTATCATGGTCATCATTGCTATCATCCTCATAGGAGGAGTGATAGGGGATATTTGTTGGATGACTTGAAGAAAGAAAAACCACCCACATTCGATGGAGAGTTGAGGAAACTGAAAAATGCATAGGCATGGTTACATGGGATGAAGAAGTTGTTTGAGTTGCATGACTATACAAAGAACATGGAGGTTAGGATAGTTATTTTGAACCTAAAAGGGAAAGAGAACATCTGGTGGAAAGATGTGAGATGTGTCAGAGATATCAAGATATAGGATTTGGGTTTTCATGAATTTAGGAGACTCTTCAAGAAGAAGTACTTGTTAGAGAGGAACTATGATAGTAAGGCCAAGGAGTTTTATGAGATGAATATGGGATCAATGACAGATGAGGAGTATACAACTAAGTTCCCGTAGTTGTTGAGGTATGTTTCTTATCTTAAGGATGATAAGGCAAAATTTTAGAGATTTATCAGTGGTGTTCCGTTAGAATTCAAGGATTGGATTGAGTATGATGAGCCTCGGTCACTAGAGGAGGTAATTTGGAAGTTGAAGAAATGTTATGAGAAATCGAAGCGTAACACCGAGTCTAATTAGGGTTGGAAAGGGAATGATAAGAATAAAGGAATTTTTCCACCAAAGTGAACAATACCTTAGGATGCAAGTGAGAATAAAAATGTTTCTCCTTACAAGAAGTTTAATGTAGTTGAGAAAGGACATGGACCTTAGTTTTGAGAGTAGTGGAACATAGGTAGTAGATAGCTGTAGTGTTGGATATGTGGAAAGGATCATCACAAGAAGGATTGCCTGTTGTGTTAGGGTGGTAGGCCTTATATCTATAGTTCTCAGGAGGCGCAGACAGTTGAGGATGTTGGGAAAATCATTCCTCGGATATATGAAACATCTGATAACAAGTAGGTGGATCACTAGGAATCTATTATTGAGATGGAATTTAAGCCCTATGATCAATTTGATTATATTTTGATTGATTACGGATCTTAATTATAGTTATGTTAATCTTGAACTGGTGGATAAGTGTGATTTGAGAGAAAAAGTGCATGCAGAGTCTTGGTTGGTACAATTGGCTACAAGTACTAAGAAACGTGTTTACAAGAAGGCTATTGAGTGCTTGGATGATGATGGAGAGAAGAGAATCTTGCAAGGAAAGAAGAACCCTGCAACAATGAGAATGGTTACAAACTATGCAGTCAAAGCAAAATTGCAGGAAAGGGTCTGTCTTGTTTGTAGTGCATGTTTTCAATGATAAATATAAGGATGTTGAGGATGCAAGAGTCTTGAAGACGTATGTGGTTTTGAAATAGTTTCAGGATGTATTTAGAGCAAATATTTCAGAGTTTCCACCTCACACGGAAGTGGAATTTTCTATTGAGTTGGTACCAGGAGTAGCACCAACATCAAATGAACCTTATAGGATGAGCGCTCTAGAATTAGTGGAATTGAAGTTGCAATTGAAGGAAATGCTTGAAATTGGATACATTAGGCCAAGTGCATCGCCTCAGGGTGCGCCAATGTTGTTTGAAAGGAAGAAAGATGGTACTCTCAGGTTGTGCATTGATTGCAGACAATTGAACAATGTCACAATCAAGAACATGTATCCGTTGTTAAGGATTGATGACTTGTTTGATTAGTTGAAGGGAGAAATAATGTTATTGAAGATTGATTTGAGATCGGGATATCATCAAGCAGACATCAAAGAAGAGTATATCTACAAGACTGTCTTCCAGAATAGGTATGGGAATTATGAGTTTTTTGTGGTTCCTTTTGGTTTGACTATTTCTCCAACTACTTTCATGTGCTTGTTGAATAGTGTGTTGAATCTTTATGTCGACAAGTTTGTGATTGGATTCATTGATGATATATTGATATATTCTAAGAATTAGGAAGAGCATGTTGAACACTTAGAAGCATAGAGCATTAGTTGTATGCCAAGCTTAGCAACTGTAGTTTCTTTCAGACAAAGGTACATTACTTGGGACATGTTGTCTCCAGGGAAGCATAATAGTGGATCCAAAAAAGATCAGAGCTATCATGGAATGGACAACTGCTAGAAATATGGATGAGGTCAGATAATTCATGAGGTTAACAGGTTACTACAATAGGTTCATGAGGAACTTCTCACATGTTTCCTATCTTATTACATCATTGCAGAGACAAGGAAAGAAATATGAACGGACAGAGGATTGTGTAACTAGTTTTGAGAAATTGAAGAAGTTGCTTACAAATTATCCAATTTTAAAGATTGCATATCCAAATAAATAGTTCGTGGTATGTACAAATGCTTGCAAGAGAGGACTTTGTGGAGGGACATGTAGTATTCTATGATTTAAGGAAATTGAAAGAGCACGAGCTAAACTATGTGATGCATGATCTTGAGTTAGCATCTATTATTCTTCCCTTGAATATGTGGAGGCACTATCTTATTGGTAAGAGGTTTGTGTTGATGAGTGATCACAATGGGCTGAGATACTTGTTTGACCCATTTAATTTGAATTTCAAGCAAGCTAGGTGGTTGGTCATGGTAAGTGAGTTTGACTTTGAGATCAAGTACATCAAGGGAAAGAAGAATAGGGTTACATATGCTCTTAGCAAGAGAGTCTAGGTGAATCACATAGAAAATATGAGTTCATATGGGACAGATTTACAGGATTAGATCTTGTAGGTAGGATAATAGGATGATAGGTACTAACAATTGAGGCACAAATTACAGTAGTAGGGTACATGTGAACATGATGTGGATTATTATCTCATGGCAGATGGGTTGGTGAAATTTAATGACAAGATATATGTGTCAGACAACAGTGAGATCAATAATCTTATCTTGCCAGAATTTCATGTTAATTCATATTCAAGTCATCTGAGATATCAAAAGACTCTAACAAATGTGAATAACTCCTACTATTGGCCGAATCTAAAGAAAGAGGTAGCTGAGTTCGTCGCAAAGTGTTTGGATTGTTAATAGGTAAAGGCAAAGTGTAATAATCTAGGTGTTTGATTGAAATATATTATGATTTTGGAACAAAAATTGGAGGTCATTTCCATGCATTTCATCGCAGGTTTTCTAAGGAAATTTAGAAAAAATGATTCCAACATGGCTGGGGTTGATATGTTTACTAAGATACCTCACTTCATTCCAATGCAGTCTACTAATTCATCTAGTGAGGTAGCACATGTCTTCATCAAGGAGATAGTGATATTACATGGTATTCCTAGGAAGATTATGTCAGACAAAGATGTTATGTTCACTTCTAGGTTTTGGAAGGAGTTATTTGTAGGTTTGGGTACAGATTTTTCCTTCACTACAACTTATCATCTACAAACAAATAAACAAACAGAGAGGGTCAACAAGATTATGGAGGACATAATGAGGATATATGTCATGCACCAATAGAGGAAGTAGGAGGAGTATCTTCCACTGGTCGAGTTTGCTTACAACAATGGGTATCAGGATTCACTGAGGATGAGTATGTTTGAGTAACTTTATGGGTGGCATTTTAATACTCCTATCAGCTGGAGTGATCCAGTGAACAAGGGAATGATTAGGTCGGACATGTTGGTAGAGATGAAACAAGAAATGTAGGTTATAAATAATAATATAAAGGCAACACATGACATGCATAAATGTAGAAATTAATGTGTATATATGAAATTTCTCATGAAATTTACTAAATCACAAGACCCAAATCTACTCAACCGCTCTGCGAAATTCACTTCATAATCTAGAACACATATCATAAACATGCATTAAGAAATAACACACAATCAAATGAAATCAAAGATATATCTAAGGGTAAAAACCCCTTCAACCTCGTGTTCATTAATAAAGTGAGTAAGAGAAACTATTACAATTTCCAGCTCAATGCCAGAGCTCAACCTACAAAAGAAATTCTATTCTCTCCTACTAAATCATTGATCTGGCTAGTACTTAAACAATTCACACACCACACCAACACACCACACCCATATTTCCTTACATTGTTACTTGAGGAATTAGGTCCCTATTAATTAGGGGATCCCTATAATTGATTGTGTAATTCCTAAAGATGGTCCATCTAACCTCATACAACACCTGTATAGTCAACTATTTTACAATTGCTGACTATCTGCCTTGGAAACTCCACCACAACTGGGAAACTCATATTATTTGCATGCATGAGAAAATTATTAGCTGGTCAATCAGTTAACTATATGATCTCTGAGTTAAACTGATGTCCTAGTACTCAAATAGCCACCAAGTAGTTTAATTATCAGTTACAACTAGTTTAACTGATTACAACTGAAATTAACTCAACCCAAGGTCCTAAAATTTAGGAATCACTGGAAACAATTGAAATTCATGCCCCTAACTCAAATCAACTAAGTTAACTAATTGAAAAGTGTCACGTCACCTCATTTAACTACCCCAAGTTGTCTACTGATATGGAATTTCAAATTTCCTCAATTTAATTAAGGCAAAACCAAATTGAGAATTTCTTGCTTCATTTTTTAACACTCCCTCTTATTAGGAAAGGGATTATCAGACACCCCTATCATGAACCTATGGAATGTACTGCATGTGAAACTTCTCTCTATTATTGTTGCTACTGCAACTAAGAAGCATCCAAAAAACAAACTAAATAAACTATGTCTGCAATTGTTTACTAGGAAAATTGTGTTGTTGTTGACTCTACTAGTAAACCTCCTGCTCTGCTATCAAGACTCCTCCACACTCCTTAGTATATGATTCAAACTAATCCTCCTACTATTCAATATTGTGCCCCCCCGTAGCAAGGTAATGATCCATGAGGAGAACACCTCATTGGACCCTACCCAAATTTCTGCAACTCTTAGGGCTAGGGCTTTACATCACCCCACCTCACACATAGAGGTGGAGAGTCACCTTATTTGTTATATATACATCCTTATAGCTCAAGAAAAAGGAATTTTAACCTTGTCTTCTATAGCTTGGAATAAGAGAGAATATCATTCTTTGGAGGACCAAGTGGTGACTTAATGTTCCACCATTGGGGCTAGTATCACATCGTTATAATCGTGTATCTTGAGACTTTTAGTTAATATATGAATCTCTCAGAGATGGCACACTTTCATGCATATTTCTTGAATGATTGTAAGATTATCCTTTTAATGTTTGCAGTGTAAGTTTATTTTTGAACATACTAATGAAAATGAACTATTTCGTTGGTTTTGGTATGCATCTTGTTGAATGTGCATTATTACTTACTCTTATGATCATTTTTATCTTGTGAACTAAGTTGCAGGTTAACTAACGATTATTTCCATGCCCTTGTGTGTGTCTTATATGATAATAGTATTACTTTTCTTCTAGAGGCTCACTCTCTTTCCCTTTCATGAAAGTACCTTATATACATTCCAATTATATGCCGCACAATGTCAACTTACTTGTTCAAAGATTGTTTTCATAATTGCTTATGTTGATAGTTGTAGTCAAGGAAAATCCCTAAGAATAACGGTGGCAAGCCTATAATTTGGATGGGGCTCCTTCACCAAATGATGTGAGGTCTAACTGGGACTTCATACCAGGGAGACCCCTTTGTTGGTGGATTTCCAACACTATCAAACTTGGATGGATCACTTCTTAGAAAAGTCCTTCAATAGTCAAGAATATATATTGGTCATACTGCAAATTTCATTCCTCATTACTGAAATGTCCCATAGTGGAGAGATTTTCATCTTCTCACCTTGTATATGATGGTGGGAATTGATAGTCAACTTCTAGTTTTGAATTCATATCAAGCGAGTTTGAGGCACATCCAAAACCAAAGCCTAGAGCCAAAGGCAGAGCTATATTTAGAGAAAAATTCATGCCCCGTGAGCATGATTTGGTTGGTGACCATCCTTGAGCCACCACTAGTAGAAGACTTTAACTTTTTTTGGTCATTTTATCAGTTTGTGATTATCCTTAAACCATCATCAGGGAGCACTTCCATTTTAAAGAAGACTTTAGCTTCTAGAAAAATTTGGAATTGTTCTAGAAACTACTTCAATCCAAGTTCCAAAGTCAGTCGATATCATTAAAGCACCACTAGTAGAATACTTTGGCTTATGATACCTCATTTATTTTGTGGTCATCCTTAAACCACTAGAATCAAAGAACACATCCAACCATTCGGTATTATATACATATGTATCTCTCTTCTTGGACTCACATACACCCCTTTCGATTAAGAAGGGCAATCATGTTGGAAACATAATGTTTAGGGATTATGTAAATTTATCTTATTCACTTGAGAAGAGGATTGGAAGTATCAAGTGAACACCAATTTTCATGAGAATTTTAAGAAACCTAATGGAATATGAGACAAAGGATAATAAAAATTTTGTATTTATGTGTATATGTTGTGAATAACAATCATATTATGCTTATCCATATTCGTCTATTTTCAATGTGTATGCTAACAGTTTCAAATTATGAACTTTTGTGGAGTGTAAGAAGGAATCATAGCATAAGTATGGTAAAATTTTAAGACTTTGGTTCATTATAATTTTTGAGATAAACTATGTGGGTGGTAGGTTTTTTCCACGGTACTAAAATCTGTTTCAAATGAGTGATCATGGCATGTTAACTATAACCCCTTTTGGGACACTCCATACTATGAAATTTTAAGACATTCGAGGAGACATAATGAAGAACCATAGGCAAAAGTCTCAAAATTAAATTTGAATAATTGTAGTAGTGGTATGCCATACAAGTTTTCACTTGGGAAGAGGACAATAAGTTTTGGGAAAGTTACCGTAACTTTCATTTGGCACATCAAATTTTGGTTAAACTCGTAGAATTGCATAAAATGAATATCAACGTACTATAAAACAAACTTTCATATTCATAAGGGCTCAAATGTTAAATAAATATAAAGAAAAGGGTTATCCATTTAAATATTATTCAAATTAATGTTTTAAAGGTATGTAAGATATAAGTCACATAAATTTTGATTAGAAGATCCATTTTTTGTGACTAAAAGTAGTGATCAATAGAAGGAATATTACTATTATTCCAAATAAAGCTACTATATCAATTAAACCTCCTAATCGTTTATCTAATATATCAAGAAAATGAAGATGCAAAATTTAAGTTCTCCCAATTAGAGAAGACAGTTAAAGAAATAGATGGTAGTTTACTGAAAATGATGGATTTATCAAATTCTTAAAAAAACCTTAAAAGATTAATTATGGGTGAAATGGAAAAGAATATAAATGAAAACAAGGAAGAAATACAATATTCTATGAACAACATGGAAAATGTTCTCTTATGGAGGCTTCCTAAAATGGATATTGGGAGCCAAGGAAATCATGAAAATAAGTAGAAAAGCTGTGTTCGAACTCAATCACCTATGGGAGTACTTTATCACAATTGATGAGTACAAATATTGAATTATGGAACCATAACATTGTTATTTCACTCAAAGATCCACATCACCTAGGTTTGAAGTCAACACCAAGGAACTAATACATTCCAAAATAAATATGAGCATTTCTTATGGTAATGATCCCATAACATGGATATTCCAAATGAAGCAATATTTTCATATACACCTAATGGTAGCTTTTGAAAAGGGATATATTGTAGCCATGTTTTTATAATAATATCAATGTGTATGGTATCAATGGATTTCCAAAAGGAAAAAGGGTTCTATTGTAACTTGGTACATTTTTACTGAGAAATTGATAGATTTTTATGTGAATATTAAGAGAAATGCATTCTTTATTCAATTGGTAAATCTTCAACAAAAAGTTCTACTTGCAAAACACATTCAAAAATTCCAAAATTTGAGTCTCACGGTAAAGAAAAATTGAAAAGATAATTTTTAGACCTATTTATGGGAAATTTAAAGGAAAGAAACCAAAATGAGGTGTGCCTCTTTGAACCCAAATTTCTAGAGCATGCTTTCAATCTAACAAGGATAGTTGAAAGTAAAAATATGGATATTATAAAGTTGGTCACTAATAACTATAGAGAAATTTGTGCTTTCTCTCCTAAAACGATAAGGTTGAGACCTCAACAAATAGATGAAATAAGATAAAAGGGACTATGTTTCAACTATGAAAGAAATTACAATAAGAGGCATAAATGTAGTGAGAAGAAATTATTATATATAGACTATGGAGATGAAGAATATCAATAAGTGGAACCATAACAATATCTAGACCTACAAGAGACTAATCCAATAATATATTTTCATGCATTAGATAGCATTAGTACTCCAAAAACCCTTAGGATAGAATGATAAAATAGAAAGGTAATAATATTAATTGATTCAAGGAGTACGCATAACTTCATCGATTACAAGTTGGAAAAAATTAATTTCTTTATATATCTAGCACTAAAATTTCAAGTAATTTGAAGATGAATGTGCCATAAATTATTTATGTATGTGTCATAGTATTAAGTTAAATACGGGAGAATATTTTTTGGATAGTCCAATGATTGAAATCCAAATGGGTGTTATTTATGTTTTAATAGGTGTCCAATGGTTAAAATCATTAGGAATAGTGGCTCGTAATTTTAATTACTTTTCATAAAATATTCCTTGGAAGGAAATAAAATTGAGCCAGGAGGTATCCAAGGGAATCCATATAAAGTGATAAGATCTAATAGCGTGAAAATATTTGCTGAGAAATGGATACCATGGCGTAATTTCACAATTGTGTTCATTAGATGTTCAAACATATATATCCCTCACTTTAGTAGATCTCCAAAAGGTTATCAACAATTATTCCAAGGTATTTAAGAGTCCTCCACCCGCTTAAGAACTTGACCATGTTATTCATTTGAAACCTAAAAGTGTACCACCTAACATTAGGCCTTACAAATATCCATATGAAAAGAATAGTTAGGTTGAGTTTATGTTTCAAGAAATGTTAGATGTCGACATCATTAATCCTAGATAGAGTGATTTTTTTCACTAACGATGATGGTTATAAAAAATAATGGTTCATGCCATATGTGTCAAAGTTGTGCATAATTAAACTGAATGAAAAACAAAGATAAGTTCCTAATCATATGATTTATGAATTATTTTTTTGTAATATCAGGTCATTCATATTAATTTCAGAAATATTGATATATATAGATAGTTGTAGGTATTGGTCTACCACTTGGGAAACTAGACCAGTAGAATAAACTCAAAACTTTTAGATTATCAATATTGTTCTCTATCTGAGAGTCTGATAAATAGAAACAAAAATGTTACTAACATATATAGAAAGTAAATAATATATTCATAAACATAAAAATAACAATAAAGTGTTGCTACAAAGTGTTGGATTGATTGGGCTTCATCCTACAAGAGTGTCCAATTAGTCTGATGGTTGTGGTTCTTTGCCAATGTCAGAAGATGAAAGGTATAGGTTTGTTAGGTTATTGGAAATTAGCGTGACTTTTGTATTGAGTTATTCAACCTTCTTAAGTAGCTCTACCATGCATATGATTAGCTCTTTCTGTGTATCTACCTTGCTAGTGAGGACCCTTCCCATAAAGGTTTTTATGTGATAGTAGGATTAACAATTTTCATGTAGGAGGTCATCCTAGCCCTGGAAAAATTCCATAAATTAGGAATAAATTCCATATTTCAGGTTCCATATGTTTGTTTGGGACAAATAATCTTAATTATTGCACCTATTATTCCAAATATTAAATGGCCTTTTAAAAAACTATAAGGATTATGTCCTTGTAACGTTCCATGGTTTCCGTAACAACTGCTTGAGCCCATAGATGGTGGAATGAGGAGGGACTGAACTCAGAAGGAGGAGAGAGACCAGGCTTTCCATGTATTCGAATTCATTGTGGCACTCATAATCATTATCTAGCCATAGTTAAGGGCAGAGAACAGAAAGATGAAACCAATTTGTAAGCTTGCTTAAGAGAGCTAAGTGAGGGACCTTTTAAACTGAGCAAGTTGACTAAACATGGGGTAAGGAAGAGAAGATAAAACCAATGTGAGTGGATTAAATTAGGGGGAGCGGTAGGTGATGAAAACTAGGGAACAAGAGGGCCAATAATAGAGAAATGAAACTAAAGCAACTCTAGGAGAGAGAGAGAGAGAGAGAGAGAGAGAGAGAGAGAGAGAGAGAGAGAGTAGGAATGATAAGTAACTAGGGGAGACAAGGGAGAGAGAGGGAGAGAGTAGAAAGGATAAGTAACTAGGCGAGACAAGGGAAATCATCTCATAGAGAAGAGAAAATCCCCCTAGGGTGATTAAACCCAGGGAGGGGATATAAACTAGAAGTCCACAAAGCCAAAGTTCAAATTCAAAGCATTGAAGAAGAATTCTAGACTTCATAAATAGAATTCTAGATTGGGATAATAACAAGACCAAACCTAGAATCACTAAAATAATTGTGATTTGTTCCAATGAATATGTTTCTCCACTTATCGAGGTTCCTATCAAGGAATATTTTTAATCCCCTATTCCTTAGCAATTAGATGTAGCAACCTTTCGAAATCTACTACAACATCTATACTCTCAACATTTCATCATTGTTAAGTTATATTCATATGCCTATCACCGAACCTTATGAACTCTTCCTTATCCACCCACCCTTCAGCATGATGTTTTTTTAGTTTTCCATTACTTTCCATAATGAATTCTAGAATTTCCTTGCAATTCAAGATTCGAGTCGAGTGTACCATGCCCAAACATTGCATTATCAAGCCGAGGAGCTCTACAATTTTCCTTAAAATTTTCTGCATGACTTCCATAATATGGAGTATGGGTAACCATGTAGGCTACGAAATGGAAGGAAACTTGCCTCCTTCTTTTATGCAGTGGAAGTCACCCAATATTGGGAGATTTTAATTTCTCGATCACCCTTCATGGAGAATATGGTCAATCGTTTATATCCTGGCGGGTTGTCTAGAGTTTGTATGGGATGGGTCGATTATAACTAACTTTCGAAACTTCCCCATTGAATTTTAGGCTGAAATTTGTGAGTTTGTCAACAATTTTATTTGTATTTCTCAAGGAATGCAAAGGAGTAGAAGTAGTAATTTTAGCTAATTGTCCTACACTTCTTTCTAGGATTGTTATGAGCCTCCATCTCTTCGTGGTTTTGGCTAGAATAGAGCCATTTTGATTTTTCTAGTCATTTTAATGGTGATTTTGGAGTCCCCTTCTATCAATTTTATTTTGAAATTTAGCCAATTGGCTATAGTTAAGCCTTGCTTTAAAGAATAGAGCTCAATTGCATTTTTGGCATCATTTCCCATCACTCCTACAGATATGTGAACTATCTTCCCCTTCTTGTTTCTGTAGACTCCTCAATAACTAGTTGGGCTCGGGTTTCCTTTAAAAGCTCCATCAAAAATTAATTTTAGGAATACCTTCAAAGGGGGAAGCCATTTGTTTAGACAGGAATAATTAGTAGGAGGAGTGTAGAGATGATTAGCTAAAGGTAGATTGTTTGAGTCCAAGAGTTTAAGTATGTTGGACTCCTTTGTGGATAATTCCTAATCCTGATTTGTCCATGAAGTGATTATAACAGATTCCATTACTTGTCCTATAATTGAGTACCATATAGTATTTAGATCCATAGATTTATCTTCAAATATTCTTCTATTGCATTCCTTCTAGACTTCCCATGTGATTAATCTTGGGAAGGGTTGCCAAGCTCTATTTAAGATGATGTTATTGAAGGGTGTTAATTTCCATTCTTCCATTGTGAGTGTGTGTTATCCAATTCTTTGTTAGTTTTTCTAAATATTATTTCCAATTTTTACAATAGCTCCAAAGCTAATTGACATTCGTTTAAAAGGTTTTTAGTTGTATATGTGTTGTGTGTAGGTGACACCTAGATGGTATCTGGTACCCTCTCCTTTTTAATTTACCCCAAGTTAGTTTTATTTATGAGTAGGAATATGAAGAGAGCTACTTTGGGTCACATTTTGGCTTTCCATAATTTTCTCCATCTCTTTTATTCATTCTGATCCATAATCCTTGCAAGGATATTTTATGCCTCCCTCAAGTTAAACATGATTCTCTCCCCCCCCCCCCTCCATCTAAGGATGACATTCCCTTGCTGCATTTTTATTTTCCTAGACTCTATTGCTTTAATTGAGATATCCTTGGATGCGTTGTTGATGTTGGAAGGCCACTACATGTTGTCTTCCCATTTCCTCCATTGTTGTTGCATCTATGGTTGCATCTAATAATATTGCTTAACTAGTGGTTTTCCTTGTGATTGCAGGCTAGCTTTGAGGTTTTCCATATCTCCCTCTTACTCATGTCTTGGCGATTGTTGGCAAGAGTCTTCCCAAACAAGAGCTATGTTGACATTCCGAACCTCCCAGAAAATATGAGCTTGAATAAGGTGCTTGTTGCTCCATGCTTAGTTCCATAGACGTGATCATTTTATTTGTACTTGTATTCATATTAGCTGATTCTGATTGATATCTAGAACATATTTATTTTTCCATATTTTTCTCCATATATCTGTTGGGTTTTTAAGCCATATGTTCCAAATTTCGGCCCTCAAGGCTTTACTGAGAATTTTTGGGTCTATAAATGATCCATGTGGATATCTGTGGCCACCCGCCTATTCCAATTGGACCCCCACTATTGTTTCTTTTCAATTTCCTTAATTGTAGGAAACTCACTATTTTTGGCAGTTTTTCAGGCCCTAAACTTCCTAAGCCATTTTGAGGGACTAAAATATGTCCTTAGGGAGAATGGAGAGACTAGAAAAGTCCCAAACTAGTTTACACGTTTTTTTTGGCCTCCCCTTTGAGATCTTCAAAACAAGGTATTATGATAGCCAAACAATGATCGTATGCCAAAGATACGACCCTAGGAAGTTGATGTACCAAACGAGGCCCACAGTTTTGCACTTCATCTCCTAAGGTTAGGTTTTTGGATGTTTAGGATTTTCCATTGTTTCTCAATAATAAATAGGCCTTTGAGCCTCATTGCAACATAATTAAGAGGCATTTAGCTGCCACATCTCTTCTCGAGATAAGCTACCATCGCCCAAGCTAGTTTATTTCCATTTCTAGATGTAATCATATTTCAGGTGTTTGATATTAATGAAATGAAGTTTTGTTTCTGTTGCATCTCTATGTTTATGTGTATGTCTATATTTTTTTGTTTTCCTTCATAAGTACAGACCACTAAATCCGAATACAGCTACGACTATTGGCTTGCATAGTTTTTCCCATGAAAAAATAGCCCATTTGTTTTATTGCTTTGCTCCTCCCCATAGAAAGGATCTTTGTATGTTCCTAAGCTTTTAGAGGCTAGATTTAAGGGAATCCAGGGTCGAGCTGAGGTATAAAGGTATGGCATGAAGCACCGATTTGAGTAAATTTACTCTACCAAGAATGTGTATATCTCTAAAAGTCCAACATGATAATCTTTTCTCCATATTCTACAAGAGTTCATGATCCGAATTAGATCCTTAAACTCTCTTAAAGCTACCTGAACTCTGTAAAAATTCATACCGGAGTTCAAAGACTTGTGGATGTCAAAGCCTATCACAAATAACCTCTGAACAATGACAATTGCAGCTAGCATGGAGCAATGAGGACCTTCTGTCAAAGTACACTCGCTGAGGCCCATGGAGACCGCGTAGTGGCGCAAACTAGCAATTGGTAAGCTCAAACCTAGAAACAGAGGTTGTTTTTGATGCGCAATTAGTGCATCGCTGGGCAAAAACCCTCGAAATGGAAAAGCCCTGAGCGCTCAGTCACAAGGGGAACTAGAAAATCATGGGAAAAGTGATAAAAATGAAGGCAGGTCCCGCTTTCCAAAACTGGTGGAATATTGGAGGCGTTTCGAGTGGTAAGCAGGTTTGTCAGAGGACCCAACGATGCCATACATTGATAGACGCATGTCCGGCGGATGAGAGAGAAAATCACGCTCATCATGGGTTAACGTCCAAGCAAGTCATTTACGTGATAAGAGTGATAACAGTAGGATCTGGAGGCCCTAGATCTAATGGTGGAGATTGCACCCGATGGATAACCAGACTCGAGGGAGAAATAAGCTACAACACATAAAGATTTGAGGTCCGATGTGAACGATGAGTTGACAGAGATTTGTGTTTCGTGTGCATTCTTGGAGTAAATGGAAATAATGACCATTTTAAATGATCGAGTGTTTCTGATGAACCTGACACTTATCTGTTACAAAATAGGTGGCCGCTTCCCAGTGAGGTAATGCAGTGACTGTAACAGCCGAAAGAAGGGAGACGAATAGACGAAGAGAAAGAGGAGGGATAGTAGAAGAGAGCAAAGAGTGAACAGTGAAAAGAATGCTAAATGCGTAGAGAGTCTGGGGAGTCACTCGGAGGTCGAGTGAAAAGCCAGTGAGCTCAGTTGACAACAACATATTGTTGTTAGAGTTGCTTGGAGGCCGAGCGATTCACAAAGGCATGTAAAGGCCGAGCGAAAGAGCTTAGAGTCGGAGCCAGAGCAAGCGCCAGAAGTGAGAGTTGAGAGCTAGAACCAGAGCCAGAGCCATAGTGCCAGAGCTAGAGTCAGAGCCACAGCCAGAGCAAGAACCAAAGCCAAAGCCAAGAGCCAGAGCTAGAAAGCCAAAGAGCTCCAAGATCCAAGGGATAAGATGGTGTTCTAAGCCCAATGTTCCTGTATAAAACATTGGATTTAAGTGTAGCACTTATAAAATAATTGAAGCGATAATCCCAGAAAGCCTAATCGGGTTGATTAGAGCTCAAGTAGATGTAGCCCAAGATATCAGGGTGAACTCCATATTATCTTGTTGCCTTATGTGTTTGTTTTTTCTACTAATTTAACTATTGTTATATGCATTTATATATCAGTTTAAGTACCTTCCTATATTAGCACAAACAACAAATTTTAAAGTAAATAATCAACTAAAAACAACTACAAGCATACACCCATATTTCCAAGCATTCTTATTTCCGCATTGGTTGATCAAATAGACTTGGGAAAATTTAAAGCTTTGGAAGTGGGAGAGGTTCTTGTAAGTTAGACAAGAATCCTAAGAGCCCCATTTTCAGATCAGGTGGTATCATAGCAGTAGGTTGATTAACCCCGCCTTCAAAGAAGGTTGTATCAGAATGCTTGATTGATAGGGAAAATATTGCTTGTCTGAAAGGTGTTTGGACAATCAAGGATTGATTGCTTTATCGATTGTATGCTTGGTTGCAGATTGACTATTGTTTGAGTTTGTAGAGGTGAAGGGAAAGCTATTGATATCTCAGTCGAGGAAGGACAAGAAGGAAGATGGGCTGAAGGCATTCTTCTATCCCAAAGGACCTCAGGGCAATCCTTGAAGCACAAAAGGTTGTTGCAAGAGGTTACTGAATAAGCTCTTTAACAATCTTGTTTGAAGTTCTTTTGTGCTTTTTGAAAATGACAACTTCTATAAGTGAGTTCTCAAATTCTTCTTGCTCCCGAAGTTCCTTTAATGGAGACATGAAGCAAGACTTTTCCACCATGATGGATATGGTGAGAGAAATGTATGAGGATGGAAGGAAGAGCAACATACTTAGAGAGCAGTTGAATTCCGTGGAGGAAGAGAAGCATATGCTTTCTGGCTAATTGCAGGAAATGGAGAGGCAACTTCATATTGCAAATATGAACCTGGAAAGGATGCATGAGTTGGAGTTACAACTCTTTGTTGCAAAAGAATCCTTGGCCAAGTATCAGCTTGAAGAAGAGGTAAACCATTCCCGTTTGTCTTCAAATTCTTCTAAGAATGTTTATATTGGTTCTTTTGAAAAACATACTAGAGGCATAGGTTCCAAGCTAATGTCCAAGATGGGCTATGAAGGAAAGGGCTTGGGAAAGCATGCACAAGGTATTGTTGAACCAATAATGATTGAGGAAAGGCCTAAGTATTTGGGTCTTGGCTATGGACAGTCTTATGCAGAGAGTTTGAAAGCTGTCATGAAGGCCATTGAAACAGTTCCAAAAAGAAGTTTCATTGCAGGTCCTCTACCTCAAAAGTGTGAGGATTGTATTAAGGAGGAATGCAATAGCTCGAAACATCATTCATAGGATGTAGGCGTTCAGAAGCACACACTTGAACCAAAGAGTTGTGGAAACTTTGATAGCCTTGAAGAAAGTGATGGTGTTCCAAAGGGAGCAACTTCTTCATTTGTCTCACCTCCTCATGAAGGCAATAAAGGTGAAAGAGGCACGTATAAATCTGGTTCTAAACACATTCCTTTTGATTTTGTAAAGCATGGGAAAAGAATTGCATGTTCCTTTTGTGGTTTGGATAACCAGTATGTTTCTAGATGTTGGAAGAGGATGGCCACATACAGGAAACTTTTTAAGGAAAAGAAGCAAGTAGCCAAAGGTCCACAGGACAAGGAAAATCATGTTTTCAAAAGGATGCACATGTTTTGCACTTACTGCCATAAGCAAGGGAATCTTACTGAAAGGTGTTGGACTTTGAATCCAGCATTGCTTCCACCAAAGCTGAAGGAGATGGTGGAAAAATAAAATGGCAGGGATGGAAATAAAGATTCCATGATTGATGTGGTTGAGGATGATTCACATATTGATGCTGATGTGCAAAAAAAGGAGGGACCTTTGGAATGGATTGGTAAGAAATGGTTAGAATTCTTATCCAATTAAGGTTACATGTCTAGTGATGCATCTGTTTACATTTCTTTGTGGAATAAATGCAAGTTGCAAGATCTTACCAGGTGGTTTTAGAAAGAAGTTGAATAGGAAACTCACTTTATTGCTGCAACAGTATGTTCATTTTAGCTTCGAAAGTACAGTGTACTTAAGCAAAAGTTGAAAGATGGAATGCATGCCTGAGCATGAGATGCATGTGATGCTGGCTTGGGAGAAGTTCACTTGGTTTCTAAAATGGAGATGAAGATGAAGTGTTTCATCTTTTGGAAAAGAGTCCTAAAGGTCTTTTTCCTACATGCTTGACTTGAACGGTCATTTGTTGTAAAGGCATGTTTTATTGGCTTGTTATCTAGTTAATCATTTATATGCAGATATAAGACATGGAAGGGTTCACAAGATGTGAAATCTGTTTCTTTGTTGAAGCGGGAGTTAGCCCATGCAGTTGTTGTATGTATGCCTACTGTTGTTAACAGTTGTTGTTTGCAGCTTTTCATACAGGTACAAATGAAAGTTTTGTGGTGCAGATGTACTTCACATTTGTTTGAGCCACCTTGGATCAAGGATCGAAGCAAAGAAGTTCAAACTACCTTCTATAAACTTCATAGTAGAAGTCCTGCATGAAGTCAAGGAGGAAAAAAGTTCTTCCCAAAACGACCAACCCATCCAAGAAGGAAAATGGTTAAAAATTGTGGTTTAGAGGCACTATGTAAAGGTAAGTGTAGGGAGGCTGAAAGAAGAGGGTGTTGTTACTCTCATTTACTGCTCAGATCAATATATTAGTCTTTTGGTGGACCAAAAGTTCTTTTAGTGGGAAGGCATGATCCGAATTGGATCCTTAAACTCTCTTAAAGCTACCGAACTCTGTAAAAACTTATACCAAAGTTTAGAGTCTTCTGGATGCTAAAGCTTATCAGAAATAACCTCTAAAAAACGAAAATTGCAGCTAGCATGGAGCAACGAGGACCTTCGATCAAAGTACGCTGACCGAGGACAATGGAGACCACATAGTGGCGTAAACTAGCAATTAGGAAGCTCAAACCCAGAAACGGAGGATGTTTCTAGGCAAAAGCCCTTGAAATGGAAAAGCCTCGAGTGCTCGGTCACAAGGGAAACTAGAAAACCATGGGAAAAGCGCTAAAACCAAAGGCAGGTCTCACGCTCCAAAACTGGTGGAATAGCGGAGGCGTTTTGGGCGATAAGCGGGTTTGTTAGAGGACCCAACAATGCCATACAATGATTGATGCGTGTCCAGCAGATGAGAGAGAAAAATGCTCTCGTCACGGACTAACGTCCAAGCAAGTCATCCGCATGATAAGAGTGATAACGGTAGGATCTATAGGCCCCAGAGCTAACGGCGGAAATTGCACCCAATGGATGACCGGACCTGAGGGAGAAATAAGCTATGACACATAAAGATTTGAAGTCCAACGTGGAGGATGAGTTGGAAAATATTCATGTTTCGTGGGCATTCTTGGAGTAAATGGAAATCATGACCGTTTCAAACAATCGAGTGTTTCTGGTGAACTTGACACTTATCTATTACGGAATAGGTGGCCTCTTCCCTGTGAGGTAATGCAGTGAATGTAAAAACCGAAAGGAGGGAGACGAATAGACGAAGAGAAAGAGGAGGGACAATAGAAGAGAGCAAAGAGCGAACAACAAAAAAAACGCTGAATGTGTAGAGAGTCTGGGGAGTCACTCGGAGGTTGAGTGAAAAACTAGAGAGCTCAATTGATAGCAACATATTGTTGTTGGAGTTGCTTGGAGGTCGAGATATTCACAAAGGCATGAAAAGGCCAAGTGAAAGAGATTAGAGTTAGAGCTAGAGCGAGCACCAGAAGCGAGAGCTGAGAGCCAGAACTAGAGCCCGAGCCACAGAGCCAAAGCTAGAGTCAGAGCCACAACCAGAGCAAGAGCGAGAGCCAAAGCTAGAAATCCGAAGAGATCCAAGAGCCAAGGTATAAGATGGTGTTCTGAGCCCAATGTTCCTATATAAAACATTGGAGTTAAGTGTAGCACTTGTAAAAGAATTGAAGCCATAATCCCAGAGAGCCTAATCGGGTTGAATAGAGCTCAAGGAGATGTAGCCCAAGATATCAGGGTGAATGCCATATTATCTTGTTGCCTTATGTGTTTGTTTTTGCTGCTGCTTTAACTACTGTTATATGCATTTACATACTACTTTAAGCACCTTCCCATATCAGCACAAGCAACAAATTTTAAAGTAAATAATCAGCTGAAAACAACTACAAGCATACACCCATATTTCTAAGCATTTCTCATTTTCGCATTGGTTGATCAAATAGACTTGGGAAAATTTAAATCTTTGGAAGTGGGAGAGGTTCTTGTAATTTAGACAAGAAGCCTAAGAGCCCCATTTTCATATCAGTTCATCCTAGAATTTGGCTCTAAGGAAGATTTTTAGAAGGGGTGCCCCAAGGTATCTGAACAAAAGGGAGCTTCATTGAATGCCAATAATTATGGAGATATTGATTTGGATGGTAGGGGGGCACTGAAGAAAAGGATTTGGGATTTGGCTAGATTGATGTCCATGCTTGATGCATTGGTTAAATATAAGGGAAATTACTTGAAGGTAAACCTTAAAAGTTGGTTCACCCATTAATAGAGTGTCATCGAAAAACTATTGATGAGTGGATGGCGGGTCAAGCAACCTAGAGTGTAATACTTTTAATGAACCTTTTGAGATATCATGTTTAATAGCTCTTCCTAAGCCTTATGATATGAGGAGGAAGCGATAGAGAGAGAGAGGCTATCCCTGTCTAAGAGTATGAGAGGGATAAAAAGTTGAAGATGGGGATCCATTGACTAATAAAGAGAAGAAAGTTTTTTTATTATCAGTTTTGGGACCCATGAAATCTAGGTTTCAGCAAAGCCATAATATATTAGCATGTGGTATATTAATTGTCAGTTAATCCTATAAAAATCCTTTGACATATCAAGTTTGATGATCATACACAGATATTTGGACATGTAGAGAGAATGGATATGTTAATGAGGTATAAGAAGACTATAAAGGATTTTCCTTCCCTCTATGTATCCTATATATACCGGAGAGATGATAGTTGGGAGGAGAGACTCCATTCTATTAGCTATGACCTTTGAGATTATTTTGTATATTAAATTATAGAGTGCGATGGGTCTGAACTGTGTAGCAATTTGAGTTTGCAATTTTTTTTGGAATAAGTGAAATGAAGGTTGCGCCTAAGGCGATAACCAAGGAGGATGATTTCCTAGAATATTCAATAAGTTGTACCACCTCTTTGTTAATAATATAGAAACATTCATGAAAGAACAATACAATGAATCCATTTGGCGTTGGGGCTTTATTTTTGGGAATTCCTAGCACTATTTCTTCCACCTCTACTAGAGTGACTTCTCTCATGAGCATATCATTTTGTTCTTCAATGATCATTTTATGTATATGTTCACTTATATTTTGATAGCCAATCTTCTACCCCTTACAAGTTCTATTAGAAGCTTGTAAAAATATTGCATGAATTCCAAAGTAATTTCCTCATGGCCCTCTATTTTTTTTGTTTTGAGACATCTTGAGACTGTGAATTCTGTTTTTTTTTGGCATTGAATCATTGATCTATGGAACAACTTGGTGTTTTATTCTCCCTTTTTCAACCATTGCACCCTTGAATTTTGCTTCCATATAATTTCCTCATGTTTTAGTTTTTCTTCAAGTTGCATTTGAGTGAAAACTTCTTTGTGTTCTAATTCTTCATTTATCCCATCTTGTATGATTTCTTGCTAGATACTCTCCATTTTTTTTTCCAATTTTTGTTTTTCTTCATGCATGTTTCCAAATTATACTATATTCTTTTCCTTTAGTTTTTTCTTATTAAATTTTAATTTTTGGTGGAATTGATAAATGGTATTTCTTTCTATGGTACTTTCTTCACATCACCACTTTTCAATGTTGCCATTAAATGAAGGGTTCTTCATCCAATAGGGCCTCAAAGTGTAAAGTTTTATTCTTTGGTATCCCTTTCCTATGATTGATTAATTATTATATGAATTGCATGGAGCAATATCCTTTAATAATTTGGATCTCTCTTCTAGATATCATCAAACCAAAATGAGGCAACAAGACATTCCCAAAACAACCTTTAGAACACATCAAAGTCATTATGAGTTTTTAGTTATTCCATTTCGACTTACAAATGCACCTTCACAATTTTAAATGTTGATGAATTATATTTTCAAACCCTTTCTTAAAAAAAATTCGTTAGTATTTTTTGATGAAATACTAATATATATAAAAACTTGGGAAGAGAATGTACAACATGTTGATATGGTCTATAAGTTATTAGAAGAGAAAAAAATATATACAAAGCCTTGCAAGTGTGCCTTTGGGGTTCAAAGAGTGGAACATTTAGGTGATATTGTATCCCACGAAGATGTAAATGTGGATCTTAGTGAAATAAAAGTTATGAGGAAATGCTCAATCCCTAGGATTTTAAAGAAACTTGGAGGATTATTCGGTTTGATGGGATAATACCATGTGTTTTTGAAGAATTGTGGTAAAATAGTAGCACCTATAATAAAATTATTAAATAAATAAGCATTTTCTTGGAAAAAGTAAGCAACAAAAAATTTTAAATACTTAATAAGTTTATATGTATAACTTCCCTCCCATTGACACCTAAATTCAAAGAAACATTCATTGTGGAGTGTGATGCCTCAGGCCATGCCATTGGTGCAGTTTTGATTCATGAAGGAATGCCCATTACCTTTGAAAGTAGTGAAATTAAAGGGGAAAAAGTACTTAGTTCCATCTATGAAAAAACATGTTGGCCATACTACATGTGCCAACTCAGAAATGACATCCATATCTAATAGGAAGACACTTCAATTTGAAAACAACTCATGCTATTTTGGAGTACTTCTTGGAACAAATACTATCTTTAAAAGAGAAACACAAATGGGTTACAAACATGTTGGGTCATATATTTGGAATTACCTACAGAAAGGGAAAACAAAATATTATTACAAACACACTCTCAAGGAAAGAGAAAGACACAAAGAATTTACTTTGTATTGCTTCCATTTCACAAATTTACTAGGAGAAAGAAGTTACGATGGAATGGAAGCAAGACCAGTAGGCATGAAATATCATTCAAAAACTATCATAATATCTTCATGTAGTAGACAAAATTATGTGGAAGAATGATTTGTTGTAGTATCAAGATTCATTATACTTGTGTAAGAATGTTCAACTCAAAGAGAAGATCCTTTTGGAATTACACACTTATCCTATAGGAGGACATTCAAAGTTCTTGAACACATACCATAGGATCAAGAAAATTTTCTTTTTGGGAAGGTCTTAAAGAAGATATGCAAAATTTTCTGCTTGAATGTGTGGTATGCCAACAAAATAAGGGAGATACAATCAATTATAAGGGCTCCTACAACTTTTAATCATACCAATCCAACGTTAGGAAATTTTTTTAATGTATTTTATTACAGGTTTACCAAAATATGAAGGAAAGAGTGTCATTATGGTAGATGTAGATCAGTGACAAAGTATGCCCATTTTTACTCTATTTCCCATCCTTTTAAATCAAGTACAATGGTAGAATATTTCGTGGAAACAATCCAAAAGCTAGATGGAATACTAAATATTATTGTAAGTGACAGAGATCAAATTTTCAATGGAAATTTTGGGCTAATTTTTTTTTTTTTTTGGGTACTCAATTGACTTACAATGCATCTTATCATCCTCAATCTAGTGGGAAAACTAATATTTTCAATAAATTTTTAGAAGGATATATAGTTGCTTTCCATATGATAAATAAACATAATGGGTCAAGTGGTTTCCCTTGTCAGAATGGTGGTGAACCAAATTCTTCCATACCTCACCAAAAATGTCACCATTTATGGAACTTTGTGGATATAATCCTCCATCCATCACATCAATCTATGAGACTACAACCATATAAACAGATGTCCCTCAAGCAACAAAATAAGAAAAATAAATAAGCATCAAGGTATTATGGCCTTTGTAAGATGTTGTAAAGGATTTTAAATATGGCTTACAACTTGAAGTTACCTTCATCTTCATCTGTACATCTAGTCTCTCATGTCTCTTGTTTAAAGTAGGTAATCAATGACAATATCTTAGCCAAAACTAAATTTCTAAAGATTAATGAAAAATTAAAAATCACACTACAACTAAAGACTATCTTGGAAATAAAGATTAAGCAGTTGAGAAATTGAACAATTAGTGAGTATCTCATGAAATTGACGAACCCAACAGTGGAAGAGTCGACATGGGAATATGAGTTTTCCATGTAGAAACACTTGCAAATAGTCATGTTTTGATGACAATAATTGTTTGGAGGGGAGAGACATGTAAGCCGTGAATAATCTCTATGTCATCTCTAACACAACTTATTAAACCTTAGATATTAAATGATTAAAGTTCTATGATTATATTATTACATAGGCTAGAACCTTTGATGATCCTATTTTATTATAATTGTACTCTTTGTCTCTTATATATACAATAAGGAGATCTAGTTTTAGGATCATAAAATCTTATTTATACCTTATATTCATAAAAAATGTAGCTTTCCCTTTGAAGAGGATTATAATTGCAAGAAATATTTTGGAGAAGATCACATCAAAATTTGTCTATTGACGCACTTCAAACCATCTAGGGTGGTTCATCATGGATCACAGAAGATGGTTCGAAACTTGTCGACATATAAATTTTGATATGATCTTCTTCGAAAAATTTCTTGCAATTAAGATATGGATCACAAAAGCCTAAGTTCTGATATTATAACCTTGCATAGAAGGACTATAATTATTGATTTCTTATCATTTTAAGGGACAAGGTTCATAACATTTAATGACTTGTAAGCTAAGTTGCACACTATTATATATTAAAATGTTATGGTGGTTATTTTAGATCCAATGAGTAACTTTTCTTACAGGGTATTAAATGTTGTGCAGTAAGGTGCACACTACCACCCTTCTCTATATATCTAAAATGCTTGAAAATGATGTTGCTCAAGGTAAGATCTCACTAATGATACTAGATAGGGGATGATAATATTTAAACGTATGGAGCTTTACCAATAGTTAGTGTTTGTCATCTTTTTTAAAATCACATATAATCCACCTTTTAATTGATGGGTAAAAGACCATTTGTAAGCAAAACTAGAGTACATCCTTCATAACATCCGTGAAGTGTTGAGAGAGGTAAAAAATCTTGAGGTGAAAATATATTTTTAAGTTCCAAAACATGAATAAATGTTTGTGACCTCAAGATATTGATTTGATACATATGAGGTTAAGATGAATCTATACTGGTTCTTTATATATATAAATATATACACACACACTAATGAATTCCATGCTAAACATGTTACACATTTGGCAAGTTGATAAAATGCTTTAACCATAAGATTTTTTTCATTTTCAATTGCTTTATATAATATCCATAGTTTACTTTGAAATATTTTACTTAACATGGTAATTGAAATATTTATTTATAGTACATATTGTTCATATGGAAGTATCTCTATATATATTTGGTATTGCTCTATTTATGTCTAGTTAATATTGAAGTATTTTATTCAATGAGCACATTGAAATATTTTATTTATGACCACATTAAAATATTTTTTAAATATCACATATGAATTCAATATTAAAAATTGAATGGACTACACACATATATTCAATCACTTTTTCATTTTATACATATGAAGTTGATATACAATTATTTTATTAAAGTGGGTATTAAGATATTTTATTTATGATCAACATTAAATTATTATTTTTTAATATATTAATTTAAAAAATTTAGTTAAAGATTATATTTTAGAAATCTTGGAAATATATGCTACCTGTAATGTTTTTATTTAAACACATCCATGTGGTTTTGTACAAAAGCACTAATATAATAACCTATTTTATGATTTTGTAATGTCAAAAATACGTTTGGGTATATATATATATGAATGATATATATGTTTGGGTATATATATGAATGATATAAAGAAACAAATTAATAGCATACAATCTAAAGGTTTCTCTTGGAATATAATTCTTCATTTTTACTGTTATTGCTAATTGAACTGCCTCTTAGAATTTCAATAATATTTTTAATTAAAACTAATTAATATACATATTCTTTTTGTCTTTTACTATTATTTTTTCTTAGAATAATCGCTAGAGACACCTATCAACTTTTTAAAGGAATTATACGTCTTCAGCAAACTGGATTGTAAAATTACCTGGTTATCATTTATGCTCTAGTTTTATTTTAAATTTTTCTATGTTATAGTTTTTACTTTTTTTAATAAGTTATAATTTTATAGATTACAACACCTTTGATAAATCTAAACACATTATATGTTATTCGTGTTGGATTTAGAGACGTCTAATTACAATAATTAAGTTGGACATACGTGCATTATGATTATGATATCAAATACTGTCGCAATATTACATTTATGTAATGATTAAAATATGCCAAATAATGTGATTAATTAAGTCATGGCATTATACGTATTTAAATAAGGATTTGGATACGAATACATATAGAATAATGTTAAACAATTATAATTGTTAATGGACTGATTATAGTTGATTAAAATAATAGCAGTAATAAATTTGAGCTATATAAGGAAATCAGAATCTATTCTGATTTATTTCAGCTTTTCTGGAAAGTTCCCGATTTCAAGATCTGATGAAATCCGAAATTCCAGATTTCTTGACAGACTTGTTTCCCAAGTATTAGCTAAATTTCGGCTGCCCTAGGATTAGGGTTTTGCACTGCTATAAAAGGGCTGAGTCTCCAAGGCTTGCAATCACACAGAAAAATTATCTGCTCCATTGAAGACTAGATACTCTGTCATAATATTTAGGATAGCCAGAGAAAAGGATTGCAAGTTCTTGGAAGGACTCAAGAGCCAATAACTCAAGTCAAGACCAGGAGCGTATCAACCCAGAGCCTTGGAAGTTGTCTGATTGATAGCATACAGAGGCCTTTGAAGATGGAAAGTAAGTTCCGCTGTGCATTAATTTTAATTTCTTACAAAGGAGTAGATCTTGGTTAGGGTTTAAAGTAATTAGGAAAACCCACAAAGTAAAACCAACAAAAAGCACATGAGATGGTGGATAAAATATTAAAAACCGGTGAGAATGGTGCCTATTAAGCAGAAATGAGGTCCAGGTTTATACAAATTTGCGCTAATGGCATCTATTATGAGACATCTCCAATGAACAAATATGAAATATATTAAAAATGCAGAAATGCTTGAATGAGATGGAATGGAAGAACAACAACCAAGTAAAAAATACCACCCAAGAGGTACTTCTATAAAAAACTCTATAGATACAGCAAAGCAACCATGGTAACCGACATGCTTATGGCTAGAAATTGAAAACAAAATAAAACTGCACCATTACCTAAACATCTAAAGGGCGAAACAACAAGTTAAGTACTGTTGAAGGGTGTACCGGTCCTAAACTATTCACTGTCAGTGACTGTTCGCTCTCAACTGTGCGTTCACAACTGTCTCGCTCTCAACAACAAACATCAAACATGCACTCACAATTGTCGTGCTTTGAAAACCAAACCACAGACCTTAGTGAAAATAGTGAACATGCGCTCACAACTATGGCGCTCTCAACAACAAACACCAACCTCAGTGATGGAGTGAAAGGAGGTTGAGGAACCAACATTTATGGAGTAACTGAGATTTTTTTTGCCAAAAAAACAATTCGCGCCAATTTTCGTCCAGTCAACTATGCGAACGTGGGGAACTCTACAAAATCCACTCCCATTTTCCCGATCTACGACTTCAAAGCTCCGGAAACTATCCAAAGCTCCAGTTGTCATTCCCTCTTAAAACAAAATGTTCTCCTACAGCTCCAAAGTTCTTTGGAGCATGGGAATGGGTTTCCCACCTCTTAGGAGCGTTCCGTGTAACATAGCTTTTTATTTATTTAAAGGAATTGGAATTTTCGTATTCTCATAACACAATCTAATAGTTTAAATAATACTTTATAACAGTCTCCTGACCAAGCAGATCATTTTGATTTCCTTGTATGTGGATGACATGATAATAACAGGGAATGCAGATAGTTTAATCAAAGAAATCAAGCAGCAAATGTCACAGGAATTTGAAATGAAAGACCTTGGCGATCTTCATTATTGCTTAGGACTGGAAGTGTGGAAAGATTCTGGTCAAACTTTTCTAACTCAAGGAAAGTATGCCAGAAACCTGTTGGAAAGATTTAGAATTGAACAGTGTAAAACAACAGCAACACCATTGCAGCAGAATCTCAAGCTAAGCAGTGATGATGGCACAAAACAGGTGGATGCCACTTTGTATAGACAGCTAGTGGGAAGTCTGATCTATCTTACGACAACTAGGCCTGATCTGGCATACTCTGTTAGTGTGTTGAGCCAGTTTATGTCCAGACCACTTGACAGTCACTGGAATGCAGTGAAATGTGTGTTGAGATACATTAGTGGTACTTGTAATTATGGTATTTTATACACTGACAGTTTTGATGTTACTTTAGCAGGTTATTCAGATTCTGATTGGGCAGGTAACCTGGAAGATCGTAGATCCATCACAGGTTATGCATTCAGCATCAGATCCGGGATCATTTCATGGTGCAGCAAAAAGCAAAGCACGGTAGCGTTATCGTCATGTGAAGTAGAGTACCAGGCGTTGTGTGCAGCTACATGCGAAGCCATTTGGTTGAGGAGATTGCTTAGTGATGCAGGCGAAGGACAAAAAGCAGCAACCAGCATCAAAACAGAGAATCAAAGCACAATAAAGCTTGCATACAATCCAGTTTTCCATAAGAATACTAAACATATTGATACTCAGTTTCAATTTGTACGGGAAAAGATATAGTCTAAGGAAATTTGTGTAGATTATTGTAATACCTGTGATAATTTAGCTGACATCTTTACTAAGCCTCTAGGGTGAATAAAGTTTGAATTACTTAGAGGGATGTTAGGTGTGCACAATAACCCTTTCTTCATTAAGGGGGGAGTTAGAAATAATGAAGAAATGGTTATGTGGTTGTAACGTTACCTTCTTACTTTAGGAGTTGTTCCTAGAATTTAGGAGGATGGTTTCAACTACCTACTTTTCAGTCATGTATTTAATATGTAATATCATTCATTGTAATGTATTGAGTGAACGAGAGAGAGAGAGAGTCTCCTCCTTGTATGAGTGCAGTCTCCAGGTGATGTACACACCTGTGAGCTGCAACTCCTTCTGATTAATTCAAGTCTCATTATTTTTATCTAATAAACTACTCAACAATTAAATTTATGGTAATAGTTAAATACAACTTAATGTGGAATTAGAACCTAGAATAACTTAAACAATAAATTATATTGGTTTTGTGTATTGAAAAGTAAAATTAAAAATCCTCTAAATTTAGTAGTTTTTTCTTTTCAAAAAATCTACAAAGTGCTTCAATCTTATTTTTGATGGTGGAGATAAATTCAATATAGTAAAAAATTCATGAGTCACCCAAAATCTTAAAATTTAACCAATATAACATAAATTTTCAAAAATTTCCACCAAAATTTCTGAATTTCAATTATTTTCCGATAAAATTTAAAACCTCTTAAGATGATTAAGTTGATGATTAAGTTATTTACTTGAGAACAAAAAGCTTCGCTTCGATGTAAGCGCATTCTGAAAAGGTTTCTTTTTGGGTGTAACAACCCAAAATTATATTATTTTCCACGCTACGCGAAAGAATTTGCGCGCATCTTTGAAAAATGGCTGGCTGCTATCTCTTCTGTGGACTCCATTATGGACATTGCGTGTTCTACTTGGTTACGTAAACCAAGTATAACTATGAAAGCTTTGCTGTGAAGAATTCGTTATTCGACTTTGACGAGGTTTGCCACTCGGCACGACTAAGCAAATTCGTATCTCAACATCAGCAACGTCTTCTGACCGCAGGATATAATTCAAGAAAGTTGACTGATAAGCACTATCAACGGATTTCTTTTTCCCACGATTGGACGGTTCTGAAGAGAGCGAGATGATACAATGATATCCACGTAATTTGAATCAATAATAAGATGAGATCAAACCCCCATATAACTCAACAGATTTTTAATTTTCTCTACATGACAGCTGAAGTCTAACAAAGGGATCCACAGAATTTGAATCAAAGGGATCCGCAGAATTTGAATCGTTATTCAAATGAGATAAAACCTTTTTTTCCTGTGACCACTTTTAGTCACTGGGTGGCCCCTACGTCGACTAGGCTGATCTCAACATCAGCAACGTCTTCTGACCGCAGGATGTAATTTAAGAAAGTTGATGACTGACAAGTGACAAACACTATCAATGGATTTCTTTTTCCCACGATTTGACGGTTCTGAAGAGAGCGAGATGATACAAAGATATCCACGTAATTTGAATCAATAATAAGATGAGATCAAACCCCCACATAACTCAACAGATTTTTAATTTTTTCTACATGACAGCGGAAGTCTAACAAAGGGATCCACAGAATTTGAATCGTTTTTTCTGTGTGGTTCACCATTATCCTTGGTCACTGGGTGGCCGTTATGTCGACTAGGTTGATCCGTGGGATTAATGGTCACTGGGTGGCCGCTACGTCGACTACGCTGATCCGCTGATCTGCGGGGATCAAACCTTTCGGCCATCAACAGACCTGACCCCAAGGATTAATGGTCACTGGGTGGCCGCTACGTCGACTAGGCTGATCCGCTGATCTGCGGGGATCAAACCTTTCGGCCATCAACAGACCTGACCCCAAGAGCTTACGGGAATTGACGCTATGACCTCCCATCTGGCAAGGCCCCGACTTGACCGATTGAGCTAACTCTTGGGGCTAGATCAAACCCTTTTATCCGCTGATCTGCGGGGATCAAACCTTTCGGCCATCAACATACCTGACCCCAAGAGCTTGCGGGAATTGACGCTATGACCTCCCATCTGGCAAGGCCCCGACTTGACCGATTGAGCTAACTCTTGGGGCTAGATCAAACCCTTTTATATCCTGGGTTCGGGTATTTTTATCTATGCCATTTTAGTTGTTAATTTTATTTAAATCTGTTGTTTTTTATTTGGAATTTATTAAAATTTTGAAAAAAATAAATATTATATTTAATATTTTGAAGGTTTAAAAATAATCTTCTTAAATATAATATTTTTTTAATGTGGATTTAAATGAATTGTGATATATAAATTATATTAAAAATAAAAATAATTTGATTTCTCAAGTGTCATAATAATTTAGGTTTTGCTATAATATTATGGGTCAAATTAAAATTTAATACTTATAATGTAACAAGATTCTTATCATGTATATTTACCCAAAAAAACTTAAATTGTAAATAGACTTTGTTACAATATCATGAGCACTACCATAGCTTTATATCAAATATTTTATAAATATTTAATTTTAATTTAATTTTATAATTTTTTTAACATGTTTATATGGTTTTTTATTTTAGTTGAAAATTTTTGATTTCAATTAATTTTTTAAAATTTTAAAGTAGATTTTATAGTTAAATTTTATTTAATTTAACATTACTAATTTCTTTTATATAAGAAACAGATATTAATAGAAACACTGCATATTACACCTCTTTTAAAACCATGTAATAAATTAAAGTTAATTATAAATTTTTATTAATACCACATTCACAGTCCGCATCATTGAGAGTATATATAGAAAGTAAATTTTAATTATTAATTGAAATTTCTAAAATATTTATAATTATGTTTGGGTTTCATGTCCTAATATAAACATTAGAGAAATGTCCAAAAACATTTTAATGTTGATAAAGAAATTGAGTGTTCAGTTTTTATAGAATGTCGAATCGGAAGAGTTTTCGGCAATTTAAAAAGAATGGAAGTTGGGCTTAAAAAATATGGAATTATTGTCTTTAGCCTTTGCTGCAAAAAGTGGACGGTAACATGTGGAGCTCAGTGATGAGGTTACTATTCATAAGTTGATGATTTGGATAAATGTGATTTAAAGGATACAAGTTATAGAAAGATGGATTACATGGAAAATTGGCAGTGGCAAGAATATATTAATTCAGGATGAGATAAGTAGATTGGGTGTGATGATAAGAATAAATTATTTGTAGATTTGGTAGAATTTCTAAATTTTTATGGTGTTAATTATATTATGGATGTGGCTAGAGATTCAAGTCTGGGCTTTTGCTCAAGATATATAAATCTCACTAGTTTTTATAGGTGAATGAAGTCTTTTTTTTAATGATTTTGGGAAAACATGCATTTTTTTAAAAAGAGATTAAGAGGATAGTCTTTTTTGGTCTAATAATAAACAATTTGGGGTTATTTCAGTAACGTAGGGATACAATGCTTTGATTTAGCAAAATATGGCCTCTGAATTAAAATAATGCTTTTATTTAGTTTGAAAGGGTCAAGGAACCTTGAAATGTTTTTTTTTTTTTTTAATAGCTTTTCCTTGAAAAGAAAAATCTCACATGGGATATTTTAGCAAAAAGAGGATGGGAATGTTTATGTGTTTTATGTCATCAAAACAATGACTCTATTGACTATTTATTTATTTATTTTTCCTGTTGTGAAGATTGTTTGGAAAGAGGTTTTGTTAGTCATAAAATAGAAAGTCGGTGATTTGGGAACTATGTTGAAGAAAGTTTATAACTTTGGGGTTAGAGATTTAGTTTGTCCTCTTATAAATTTCTCTCAATGTTTATGATGTTGGGAATTTGGTTAGGAACAATCAAATTTCTCTTTAGGAATAACGTTGTATGCTCAGTAGCAATTCTATATAATTCTACAGTTGCTTTTTTGGAACAGGTCAAACACTTGAAATTGAAGAAGACAAGAATTATAAGGGAGTTGGTGCTATATGAAGGAAATATATGGAGTTTCTTTGATAGTTCCTGTCAAAGGGAGAATTGTGGGGTTAGTATTATCAATTTATTCCCTCATAATGTGGTTCTAAAATGTAAGTTGGGCATTGGAAATGGTACAAATTTTGTTGTTGAGTTGAGTGCCCTGTGGTGTACTTTGCAGTTATCTTTGTGGAAGAAGGTTTTTAAACTGATTGGTGATTCCAAAATAATAGTGGACTAGTTCAAAAGAAAGATGAATCTTAGAATCCTTCAGTTTGAATAATGGAAAAAGAAAATTTGGCAATTACAATAACAGTTTGATGATCTTCAAATCCTTCACTATTACAAGAGCATAATGTTCTAGTAGGCATCATCCTTCACTATTACAAGAGCATAATGTTCTAGTAGGCATTTGTACTTGTTAAAAATTTCACAATAGTGTTTTATTGTCAATGTTTTTCTTTAATGTATTTAATCTTTATTTTCCACTGACAAGTTAGTCTTTCTTCTTTATGTATCCCTTAAGTATGTTTTGGATGTGAAGAAAATAATAAATCAAATAAACTTCTATCCAACAAAGAAATTGTACCTTTTAATTACTATTCTAAAAATATCAAAAATATGATTTTTCCTTTTAAAAGAAAATTACAATTTGTATATTATTGTTATATTTACTAATTACAACAAATATACCAATTTCATAAAAAATAATTAAATAAATACAAATCATAAATTTATTAATATACTAACTTAAATATTCTTTTAAAAAATTCCAAAAAAATTGTTCACTTTAGTGTCCATTACAACAATGTTGAGAGTTCCATTACACGAAATTTAAAACTATTTGAATAATGTAATTCTAACTTCGGGACTATGAAAGAGATTACATAGGATTATTGTACATTAATAGGTTTATAATTATATTATTATATATATATATATATAATTTTAATTTTAAAATGATAATTAAATTAAATATTAAATGGTTGGCCTTGATTTGTTTTGTGTTTTTGTCTTGATATTAATATATAATATATATATATATTATCTTTAAAATTAAGCTCAATAATAAATTTTCCCTGGTTGTAAATTTCATGAATATAAAAGCTATTCCAAAATAAACATTTACTTTTGTAAATAACCATTCAATTTCAAGATATTTAATAAAAATAAAAATAACACCATTATTTTTTTTTATTATGATTTAAGTGCTTTTATATAATTATGTTTTTATTATGATTTAAGTGCTTTTATATAATTATGAATACAAAAAAATATAAAAAACAAAATTACACTATATAAATATAACAAATAATTGGGTTTGGAGTATCTCTTAAAGGGCTTTTGTTTGGCTAAGAGTTGGTCTTCCTGTAAAGTAAGGAAACAAGTTGTTTGGCTAAAAGTTGGTCTTCCTGCAAAGTAGGGAAACAAGTTAACGACACTAGACCCAGAGACATCTAACAGGGGTGAAAGCCTAGCCCTCTAGGGACCACCAGTGGGTAGTTCCAAGTGGCTTAGTTTTCCTTCAATAATAGTGATGAGTCAACATACATTCTTGGATATCAGCCAATAATCACTGCCCTCACAAGTGGCTTAATTTTCCTTAAATAATAATGATGAGTCAACATACATTCCTGAATATCAGCGAATAATTACTGTCCTCACTGATAGTTTAACAACTCACTTCTGAAATTTTTTGCTACATTATACTTGCAATAATCTCTATACTAACCACTCTAATGACTATCATTTGGCTTTGAATCAGATATATCTTTATAAGCCAATGAAAAAGACAATAATCCCTACACTAATAACTGTAATGAATATAATGTGGCTTTGGATTAGATATATCGTTATAAGCGAATAAAATGATTGAAACAATTAGTGCAATAAAATGAATGAAACTTTATACAAGACAGTAACTCCATGAGATATGTACCGCACAATACAGTCAAGTTTACCGTTCCAATTCCAAATGCAAATGCAATCAGCAAGAATCAAAGTACCATAACAAGTAGTGAAACTCTTTTTAAACACCCCACCAAGCAATTGTTGTTAGAGCCAAACGTGAACTAATACCCAGCTCTGCAAAACAGGAACAACAAGCTTCATGTGGGGTTGATCTGTAGCAGCAACATAGTAACGGCCGAATCGCAAGCAGAATTGGAGCTATGCAAATCTGGAACACTCTTTCGACTTACCATATGTTTCTAGAATGCCCCCGTCAACTTCTCTGAAGAATCTGCGAGTATTGCGGTGAGTAATTCTTCTTCTGAAAGACTTTCATCAGACACATGAGATGTCATTACAATAACCCAACGGAAGGAGAAGAGCATGGGGATTCTGAGGGCAAAGAATATGTTTCCAACATTGACGCAGATTTGAATCCACTGCTGAACGAAACAAGGGGAAAGAGATTGAAATGCCCCAGACATCATCGATCTTATTTGGAAGAAGAAGCAGCAGCTCCAGCAACTGCGACAGCCTCTGAAAATGAAGTAGAATACCTGGTGAATTGCTTGGTAATGGATGCCATTGTAGGGGAGCCATGGGAATCAAGAAACTATTGTAGGGGAGCCATGGGAATCAAGAAACCGACAATTTGATCCGCAATGCGCTGCATCTCGATCGGTGAATGTTAAGACTCCAATTGTATTAAAGACCCACAAGGAAAGTAGTTTCACGCTGATGGAGTCATCACTGTTCTTTTGTAATCCTGCTATTAGTAGGTATCTAACGATCTGTTGTTTTATAAGTTACTTCAGTTTGAGACAGGGGATGGTTTCAACTGGTCTTTTTTGCGTTCTTTTTATGTAGTTGCGCTGAAAAAGATTGAAGTCCTGAGAATTTGATTGCAATTGATAGATGGCGTGTGTCCGCAAACTTTACTATGGTTTGGTTTGTACTATGTCACGTTGTGATAAAAAAGGGTAAAGAGCTGCAGGATGAGGGATATGAATCTGCATTCCCGAGTTGGGTTGGTAGGTATGATGCTAATTACATATCAACAAATACTCTGTATTCTTGAGGGATCTATGCTTTTTATTGAATGAGGCTATCACACGAACTAATGAACCTCTATCCTAAAACGCTGACATGATATCATATGCATTGGTTACACTTCCCTACTTCCCTCTGTAAGGGTTGCCTGGGCATGTATTTATATATCTGAAGTTGTGGCCAGTACTCACAGTCACATGTCTCTGCCTTTCGTTTGCATGGATCTATGCTGGCTGACCAGTAATCAGCTCAATTTTCCATTAGTGCAACAGTGAGACAGAGCCTTGACCAGAATTTCTTTCTGGCAACTTAACAGAAGAGGGATGCGTTCTGAACTTTAAGAAAAGGGACGACTGACCGCCGACGTCATGTGTCCTTTTCCCATTTTCTGAGCATCACATCCACCACTTCTTTAAGTATGGCTTATGTTACAAGTGAAACTTAGATGGTCCACTCAAGAGGCTAATTTGGGTGTTGGACTTTTAGCCAGTTTTAGATTGAAATCGTGTAGAAAGTTGGAGAGAAATTAATTGAATTCACAATTTCATCCATTTATGATGAAATTTTACGGAATAATTTAAACCCAATTATTAACAAATATATCATTTTAAAATGATTCGTTTGCTAGATAAGTTTTATATATATATAAATAGTGGCCAGCTTTATAGTTATTAACAAATATATCATTTTAAAATGACTCGTTTGCTATATAAGTTATATATTTTTTATTAGTGGCCAGTTTTATAGGAACGTTTACTCACATTCTTTGTCATTAATGTTGGCCGATGACAATATAGTTACCCAAAAAAAATATTTTGTTTATCTCTTATAATGTATCTTTAATTTTTATCAATGTGGGTATTTTTAAAAGTATGCACAATGGGTACTCGTTTGATGTGGCATTTAATTTTACATCCAAAGAGTGTCTATACTTGAAATTTTAATAAACATATGAGGAGACAAATCAAAAATACAATTAAAAATATTAGTTTCCTTCTTTTCCCTCCAAAATTCATAACTTTTTTTTTTATTATTTTAACTATTATTTTTCTTTAGGAGACCACTTTTAGGATGAAATTTCCTCTAATAGTCATGCAAACTGATTGTTTCATTCTATTCACTAAAATATGGGCCTCATGTACAATCTAATTTCACATTTGATGGTAGTACAATACATCCGCAAACTACTTCCACAAGAGACAATTCTAGGGTTATCTTGATAACCTAGCATCCAAAGGACTTTTGATGAAACATGTTTTTCAAGGCCTCATTAAAGCTACATGTCAATGTATGTTCAAAGAATACAAGACCCTCCTAATCATATCACTTTGACTTAGTATGCATTCAGTGTGATGGGAAATTTGCTTATGCAATAGAAATCTATCTTGATTAACATGGTAGACAAAGAACCTAGAATAAAAAGAATAATGTGTGCATCTCTGAAACTTATTGCTTTTCACATTTGAGAAGCTTCTTTTCCTTTTCAGTCAATTGCAAACAAACATTTCTTCATTTTCCTCTTCTGAGGCAATTAATATCATAGTATACATGGGAGACTCATTAGTGTCCATGTTGTAAGTATGATATACAACATTTCTCTATCCTGTGAGCTCTTAATGACTCGTCATGTCACAAATATATCCCTATGGCTAAACAGTCTTGGTCCATGAAGAATGCTCTTTGTCCAAACTAACATGAATTGGGATGGAGAATACCATAGGCCTGAAATGGCTTAATACCCTCTCCACCAATGCTTCAAGGTCACAATCCTTGGGGTTGTATCCCATTGCCTAGAAACATGCATAACTAGAACCATCCTCTCGAATCATGAATAGTGGAAATAACTACTCCTTCAAGGGAATTCATGGAATACCCACATGGATCAAACTAAAAGTAAAAAATATTAGACTCATGAAGAATATCACTTATTCCTGAATTATCTCCATTATAGACTTAGAGGTATCCTTGTAAAAACCAACCACATGTTTGTGATCTAATTATGCCATGTGTATCTCTAATGTAAAAAAATGAGGAGCATTCCTCTCAAATGAAGTATCCTCACACTAGCAGTGTAGACATGCCAATTATATGCCTTCTTCAAACCCCCCATCACATATGCCTTACCTCCATAACTAATATTTCCAAAGTATCTACCCAAGTAAGATATTTCCTCGTTGAAGTTGTGATGAAGAAATGACTAGAATCCAATAAATATAAATGTTCGTCGTGTGTATTTAACATTTTCGACAAAAAGAGACAATTTTCTTGCATTTTTCAAAATAAAAGGAATGGAAAGAAGCAACTTTATAATGCCACAAGTCTTCAGAACAAGATTGTATGGGTAAACAAAGAAAATCGATTCATATAGGACATATGAATTGAGATGCTCATTAGAGAGCTTAGAAACAATCATAAATCGTGTTACATCTAGCATTTCAACCAAATCAGTTGGATTTAGTGCCCTCGGGCCCCTCCCTTAAGGATCATTAAAAATTGAAGGTCCAAATAACTCAACATCTAGTTGCTCTTAAAATAATTCAAAACCATTCGCAGTGTCTTTGCATAAGTGATGGGGATTTATTTGTTAACCTGCAACACATTTATGGAATGATTGGCATCTACTTTAGATTTCATGGTTGTGCTCTCTCTTTTTACACAACCATTTGATGATTGGATTATAACTCTACAATGTGATTCAAAGCCTGATGTTCCACTAAATCTAAAAGATCATTTTTCTAGGAATAGGTGCATTATGAGAGCACACTTTCATGAGGCTCACACAAACATAATTATATCTCACCAATGATCTTACAATGAACCAATTCAAGCTCCAATTGACTAGGCATCATGTTCTTTAATGATGACTCTTGAATCCTTCACTTCCCCCATGAAACATAGGTTTAATTGTTTCTTCACATGGCTTGTCATCGTAGTCATACTCAAGGAAGTGGCAATCCACTACATTGATATAGCTATGAGCCTCAATGGAATCAAGACCAAGTATAATGATATCAAAAACCCCATAGAGCTCAAAACCTTTATCCCCCGTCTAACATAAATGAGGTATTGCTACAATAAAATGACTTTTTTGATGTTTAAACCTCCTTTTGATTGAGAGTAGTAACTGATTTTATCTTAGAAAACAACTCCACCATGATATATCCCACGAGAGTACTCTCAAGGAGAACTAGGCTAGTTATCATTTTTAAGCATTATCCCTTTGCATCAGGCCACCCAAATAAACTAATTCCCATTTTATATTATTTGAATTCCAATTTACAAGTACATGTTTCCTAGAAACCTCAAGATTGTTCACAACTAAATCATTTTCAGGTACTCTCAAAATTCTAAAAGAAAATCAACAACATTTGTTACGTTTTGTGAAATACAAACTCCTAAAGAGGATCCATATATAACTTCCAAGATCAAAGTGTTGAAATAAATCTAGGTAATATATCAACCACCCTACGACAACCAACTTACCATCAATCAAGTGTTATTGATGATAGGAGCCAAATCCACAAGGAGGAGTAGAGTCGTCATTCCCTGGTGGAACAAAAATGACTATATTTTCCACAAGAAATATTTTACAGGAACTCTCCCACACTCCCTTCAGTCTATCATTATGCACCCTTATTCAATACTTCTTGTCCAAGACAAACTCTTCATGATCAAATGTTGACCTTTTCATATGAATCTCTAGCTTGTGTTTTTCATGATGCTGAAAAATTTTATTATTAGAAAGAGCATTGCCTCTTTTACAATTACCTCTAGTTTTCCTTGAAGATGGTAGATCACATTCCATGATTGGAAAATTTTCACCAAATCCTCTAATACATGGGAGACATGAAATCAATATGGCCACTATAACGTTGTACAAGGAAACTAGAAATTCCATAACTATACCATGCCCACATGAAAACTTGCAACAACCAACTCTTAAATAAATCCTCCAAAATGTGTATACTACAAACTGATATTTTATAAGGCCAAATGGCTTGAGAGGATGTATGGGAAGCAATGAGTTTTGGTCTATTTGAAGGTGAGAAGAGACTCGGTAAGCCTTATAAAGGGAGTTTTTTCATTGCATATCAAGTTGAGGAGAATTTGCGAGTGTAGGAACATGACCATGAGAGTGGAAACAGATTAGAAAAATGCAAAAATCAATGAATGCTTCTAGTAGTTTCTTATCGTAATTCCCTAAATTCTCAAAAAAATAAAAAGTTGCAAGTTTATATTTACCTTAACTTTTGCCTCAACATTATGATGTATATTGAAATTTATAAGTATGTTGATGAAGAGAATGAATTTGAGACCTAGGTGCCATTGAGCTTATCAATGTTGATGATTGTTTACTGTGTGAGGGAGATGGCTAATGAAGATTAATTTAATTTTCAAGGTAGACATGAGTAGGTATCATATTGTAATAGGAAACCTGTAAGTACATGGACATGGTTGTTAACATTTATAAAAAAGATGAAGGTTGAAATTGTTACCACCCTACCTGTTCCATGATCAATCTGCCATGCTTATTTGCAAACTTTCAAAGTTTTCCACTGTTGTTAAATGCTTCACAAAATCTTCATCGAAACTAAACTCGTGGTACAACTGTCTCCATGCAAATGGATGTTTTGTAGTCAAGCATGGGGAGCGATTATTGGATCACCAGTAATTAATGTATGCTATTAATCAATGCGAGACAACATGTCATTCATGTCAATGAGTGTCAAAGCACCTTAGTACATATTTCTAGGGATGGATGAAGGTATTGAAGTCGAATCACTTGCAAGGTATGATAATTGGGGGACATTGATGTATTCCCACTACTAACATTAAGAGAACCTACCATTGATTCATACAAGTGTCAAGGTACTAAAATAAGTTTGTATATTTTAAGCTAGATAATATGCTTATGTTGATGGGTCAAGACTCATTGAAGGAGGGCCTTAATACATCCCACACTAGCTAACTCGAGGATATGTAAAAATTTGAAATATTTTTAAAATACTAACATAATTACTGTAGGGATTATTAAGAACTTTTCCAACCAACATCCTAGTTTTCAAGCAAAGCCCTAGTCTAATTGTGCCAAAATTATGATTTTCACAGTTATACATTTTTTTATCTTTACTATTTTATTGATTTATTCCCACACACTACTTTGTTGAAAATAAATCCTTTCCTCAAGTGTAGGCATATTTCCAGTGAAGCCATGTGTGCAACAAGATAGTAAATGTACTCATGCTCAAGTTTAAAAATAGGATTCAATATATACATGAGAGACTAGTTGCTTCAAATGATATAATGAAAAGAGTTGTTTAAGAAGAGAGTGGTTCTTTGATATGATGTCCATTAGAAACCAACATTCGATGTATTCATGGTGTTATATGTTCTCTTGCTCATTTTTTCCACTTTATATGCTCTTCTCTTCCACGCTATACAAATATTCCACTATCGGATGGTTGGTCCCTTGAGTGCATGATGGATTTGATGGTAGGAATGTTAGGAACCCCTCGATATTAGGTTGCAATGGATACTCTCCATCCAATGATCCAAACTTATGTAGGAACAAAATAGAACAAAGATATAAACATAAACACAAAGATGCAACCGAAATAAAATGTCATTTCATTAACATCAAAGAACTGAAATATGTTTACAGACAAAATGGAAATAAACTAGCTCGGGCGATGGTAGCTTATCTATGAGAAGAGATGTGGCCATTACATGCCTATTAAATGTGTTAAAATGAGCCTAAAGGGAATTTTTATTGTTAAACAACAAAATAAAACCCTAAACAACCAAAAACCTAACCCAAGGAGACGGAACACCAAGAGTTTGTGGGACTCATTGGGCTTAGTTGGGCAACCAACTTCCCGAGGTCATAGCTTGGTCATATAATCTTCATTTGGTGCATATGTTACCTTGTTGGAAATATCTCTCCGAGTACTACAAGATTTCCATCAGGCCCTTGATTATGGCTATACTCCTACTGTGAACCTCAAAAAACGTCGTTTAGGGGGTCAAAACAACTTAGCAAGTTCAGGACCCAAAAAAGCTGCTAAAATTAGTAAATGTTGCTATAACAAAGGAAACTGAAGAAATCGACTCGAGGTCTAGGTGGAATAGGTTGGTGGCCAAAAATATCCACCTAAATAAGTCCCCCCCCTCGCCCCCTTAGGAAGCGGTGGTCTCCATTGCGTGCAGAGCCTCCATGAGGTGGGGAAATTTCTATTCAACTGGTCCCTAGTGAGCCACTTGCCCTGGTGAAGGATTTGGCCTACTTTGACAACTCGATATATTTGGATCCTCTACTAGAGAGTGTTCTTGATATTTGTTTCCATGATACTATCATTTTTGTTCTGTTCGATGCAACTTGGGTTGAGCTCTGTTAGTGTCAACTTCTCAGCAACGTCATATGTGTCCAACAATGGGGGAAATTATGGTCACACCCATTCCATATTGAATGCTGAGTGCATGCCAAGGAATGGTGGAATATTAAGATTGAAGGAATTTTCCCCTAAAGCCTTAGTGATGGTGTATGAAACATATTAGAGCAGGTGAAGCTTGTAGTGGGACCCAATGACGCGCTTCTTCTGTAAATGTAACCAAACTTTGTGACCCACCTGAAACTTGTGTAGTGCCCAATGTTGATCATGATGCTACTTGTACTTAGCATTGGCTCTATCCAATATGTCATGGAACTGCTACCAGATGTGTTGAATGTGCTCAATGAAGTTGGTATCCTTGTCATCTTTGAACTTGACATATTTGAATCTGCCTGAGTAGCTACAAATGGTATGGCCACATCAATTGGATATAGTGGTTGGAATCCCAACCCCACCTGAAATGGGTTATGGAAAGTTGAACTATGGAGAGTTATGTTGTAGTTGTGTTGGACATAGAGGAGGCTTTCATCCCATGTGTGTGGATGCTTTGAGTTTTACATACACAGAATGTGCACAATCATCATGTTGACAACCTCTTTTTTGCCATCAGTTTTGGGATCAAAGGACATGGACTTAGTGAGCTTGGTATCCAGCATCGAATAGATGCTTGACCAAAATGTACTCATAAACATGATGTCCTGACCTGAGATAATGGACTGTGGTATCCCAAAGTGTACCCACACTCGTTCAAAGAATAGCTTAGCAATGGCTTCTATTGTGATGCTCTTCTTTTAGGCCGCTAGAATGGCCATCCTAGAGAATTTGTTGATGGCCGTTTCCATGCTTATTAGAAGGAAGGCCTGAATTGTAATCCATGGATATGGATTCCCAAGGCCAACTATGAGTAGGTATAGGATTATATATGCCTTGATTCTTGATTGTTGGTTTGGCAATGGCATAGGAAGTGTAGGATCTGAAGTACTTCCCAACATCCCATCAAAGGTTTGACCAATAAAAATACTTCTACAACACTGCCATTGTTTTCTCCACTCTGAAATATCCAGCGACCCAATTATAGTGCACCTCCCAAATGATCTTGTCACACTTGCCTGAAGGAAGACAAAGGTGTCCCAGGTGGCATAACAGTGTTCCCTAGAGGTGAAAATCTAGAACTTTCTTGCCTTGCAGGAGCATGTGGTCTATGTTGTTGAATGTTGGATCACTCTCATAAAGATGCGGCCACCCCATAGTCTCTTGTTCACAAGAGTCGAGCATAGTGGTCAACACCTTAACTAGTGGGTAGCTTAGACAGTATGCAGCATTATTAGTGTTTCCCTTTTTGTACTTCATGTTCAAATGGAATTGTTGCAAATATGTGGACCATTTCTGATGGAAATCATTTTACTCCTTTCCTTGTGTTTGTATGAACTGCAGAGGTTGGTGGTATGTGTGGATGATAGTTTCCTTCCCCATAATGTAATGCCTCCATTGTTGGTAGGGATGCACAATGGAATACATCTCTTTGTCATAAGCGAGACACTTTTAGACTATATTTGAAAGTGTCTCACTATGATATGCCACCATATGCCCCTAATAGGTAAGAATTGCACCAATAGCATAGTCGGAGGTGGCTATCTCAATTTAAAATGCTTGTTGCAGGTGTAGTAAAGTGAGCAGTGGTGCAGAGCAGAGGCAATACTTCAACTCGACAAACACCTTCTGTTGAGATTTAGAGTGCATTCAAACCAAGAGAAATTTTCTTTCACTTCACCCTTAGTGACTAGACTCAAAGGCCAAGTGATATGAGAGAATCCCAACATGAACCTGTGATGAAAATTGGAAAGACCCAAAAAGTTACGGAGCTTCGTTAGAGTGGTTAGGGCTGGCCAATTTAAAAAAAAATAAAATTATTTATTTATTTATTTATTTGGTTGGTTCCACACGCACACCCTCCTCATCAATGATGTACCCTAGATATTGAACATGGTTCATACCAAAAGTACATTTTCCAAATTGGCACAAAATTTGTGTTGTCACAGGGTTTTGAGGACCTGTTGGATATGGTGTGTGTGCTCTTCCCAACACCGGTTGAAGATCAGATTGTCATCTAGGTACGCTACCATGAACGAGTTGGTGAAGGCTGGAAAAATTTCATCCATCAACCACAAGAAGGTTGCACGGGCATTCATCAACCCTAAAGGAATGACCAACCATTCGAAAAATATCTCCTTGGATTTGAAGGCAGTCTTCCATACATCGGAGGGTTTGACTGGTACCTGGTGATAACCCCACTTTAAGTCAATCTTACTAAAGTATTTGACCCCCTTGATCTGGTCCATAAGGTCATCAATTTGTGGGATTGGATACCTATTCCGGAAAGTGATCTTATTCAGCACCCGATAGTCAATACAAAGTCTCCAGGTCTCATCCTTCTTCTGTACCAACATGATCGAACTCCCATAGGGTGATGAACATGGCCTGGTGTGCCCCTTTTCCAACGCTCCTGAATCTGCCTCTTGATTTTATCGTCCTTGATCTAGTTGGATATTGGTGGCCACTCGCCAATTCCACTTGGACCCCCACCATTGTTTCTTTCAGTTTTTCAATTTCCTTAATTGTAACACAATGTACTATTTTTAGCATTTTTCGGGTCTTGATCTTTTGGAGCCGTTTTGAGGCCCTAAATGACATTTGTTTTAAGAAACTTTGGACCAACATGGGTCCATGGACTAATGCTTCTCTTCCCAAAGTTGTAGTCCTCGGATAGATCTTTCTAACGAGGTATTGAGCACTCTAAACAAAGATCATATGACAAAGTTACGACCCCGGGAAGTTGATGTACCAATTTACCCAAAATAGGGCCCATAGTTTGGCGCTTCATCTCCTAGGGTTAGGTTTTTGGATGCTTAGAGTTTTCAATTTTTTCTAAACAATAAATAGGCCATCGAGCCTCATTGTAAGATAGTTCAAAGGCATGTAGCCACCACATCTCTTCTCAGAGATAAGCTACCATCGCCATAGCTAGTTTATTTCCATTTCTATTTGCAAGCATATTTTAATATTTTATAGTAATGAAATGAAGTATTATTTATGCTGCATCTGTTTATGTATGGTTATATATATTTTTTTACGTTCACGTTTAAACCCAAATTAGTGGTATTAGAGCGGTCTGCTCTTTCTCTGTCTTTCTTTGCATGTCCTCAACGAGGTCGGGATATAAGGAGTTAGGGCTTGAACTAGTTGAACCTTTGCAAGATCAGCCTCGCAAATCTCGAAGGCCTCCCATGGTGGATGTAAAGAAAGACGAGGGGGCAAGAGATCCTATCAAAATCTTTCTCAAAGAGGCCCTCGAGCGACAAAGGAATGCAATGATAGACAACTTTTCCCAGATCCTTCAGCGGCTGCCCAGGGATGACACATCTACCTCCAACAGCTACTTTGGAAGCACCACACCCTTTAAGGTACAAGTTAACTTTGACATTCCTATATTTGAGGGTCAGATAGATGCAGATGCCATAGATAAATGGTTAAATTGGCTATAAGGGTATTTTTATGTTCATGATTTTTCCGGCCGGGAAAAGATTACTTCTTCTCTTCTCAAAGCCGCCCCCCATGTCAAGGACTAGTAGGAAACCTATTGCGAGCAGAAGGATGAAGGTACGGCCTCACTATTTTTAGCTGCACCCACTTGGAATTCATTCCGGGCTGCCATCAAGGAGCAATACTACCTTTTTGGAAGCTATGAGGATCAATACATAAAGTGGACCATGCTGCAGCAAGGAAGGGACCAAGATGTGTCAGAGTTTACCAATATTTTCCATACCCTTCGCACAAAGTTGGGTATTAAGGATTGGAAGTAGCATTTGGTACTCAAATACTGCGGCTGCTTGCACAAGTACATCCAGGACGAAATAGAATTCCTAAGCATCTTCTCGCTCAGCACAACATATTGATATGCTATCAAGATCGAGCAAAAGTTTAAATAGAAGAAGTGAGACTCTAGATCTGCAAATCTGAAGCAAGGGAAAGGTGCCCCCAAACCGTGAAACAAGGGACAAAGCCAAGGTGGGGTGGCCTAAGACAACCTGCCAAAGCCACAAGCAAATAACAACACCGCGAAGTTGAAAAAGGACACGGGAAAGTGGTGTGAGTTCCATAAGAGCTCCACTCACAACAAAAGTGAGTGTCGGGCCATGCAGTCACTGGTGGCCGAGCTAAAGGTTTTAGAATAAGATGCATGTTCCGACTCTGAGTCAGAACTTGATAAGGGGAATGACAAAGGTAAGTATATTATCGATGCAAAGCCCAATGCCACCATTGCCACCATGAAGATCGAGAAGGAGGAACCCGAAGATCCAGAGGAGGAGGAGCACCTCTTCCACTCCCAGATGTGGGTAAAGTGCTCCCTGCTATAGTTCATTATCAATAGCAGGACCCAAAAGAACCTCATTTCGGCAAAGGTCGTGAAGCAGCTAGGCTTACCAAGCATAGCACATCCACAACCATACACCATCGGGTGGCCTCACCAAGGACGAGATCTTTGCGTGAGCAAGTAGTGTCCCCTTTCATACAACATTAAACCTTTCACAGACGAGTTATTGTGTGACGTTGCTCCCCTTGATGTCTATGATGTATTATTAGGCCAACCATACTTGTGGAAGAGACATGCTGTGCATGAAACAAGGCCTCATGATGTTATTGTTACTTTGGGAAATAAGTTGTACAGGATACCAGAGGTAGCACTGCCTACCACCATCTCTTTGGTTACTGCAAAACAATGTAGTAAGTTCATTTCAGAAACCGGGAGATTTGTTTTCCTGATGATACACCCTCAAGGAAAGAAGAAGATGATGGACACAACCTCCAGAGATGGCCCCTCTGCACAACAACTACAAATGGACAAGGTTGTGGAGGAGTACGAGGACATCTTCAACTCCCCCACAGGGGTTCCTTTGCACTATCAGGTCAAGCACTCCATCGATCTTACCCTAGGTGCGTTGCTGCCCAATGGACCAATCTATCGGTGCTCTGTTCTAGAGAATGATGAAATCAAGAGGCAGATTCAAGAGCTACTGTAGAAAGTTCACATCCGTCCGAGCTCATCGCCTTGTGGGAGCCTGATGATGTTGGTACAAAAGAAGGATGGGACTTGGAGACTCTGTATTGATTATCAGGTGCTAAACAAGATAACTGTCCATAATGCGTACCTAATCCCATGGATTGATGACCTTCAGGACCAACTAAAGGGGGGAAACATTTCACTAAGATCGACTTGAAGTTAGGATATCATCAGGTACCAATCGGACCCTCTGATGTGTGGGAGACTGCCTTCAAAGACAACGAACCCTCTGATGTGTGGAAGACTGCCTTCAAAGCCCACGAGGGCCTTTTGGAATGGTTGATTATGTCTTTTGGGTTGACGAATTCTCCTACAACCTTCATGAGGCTAATGGATGACATCTTGCGGCCATTCACCAACTCATTTGTAGTGGTATACTTGGATGACATCCTGATCTTCAGCCAGGGTTGGGAAGAACACCTCCACCACATCTGATAGGTTCTCCAAACACTACAACAACACAAATTATGTACCAATTTGGAGAAATGCACTTTTGGCGTGACCCAGGTTTAGTATCTGGGATACATTATTGATGAACGGGGGGTGCATGTGGATTGAGTCAAGATCCAAGTCATTTGAGATTGGAAGTTATCAACATACGACCTCGAAACAGCCCCGGCACGGCACGGTACGGTACGGCACATGGTACAGCTCTATGATCGACGACACTTTGAATCACAGCTACCCACCCGCTTCACCAACCTATATTTACTGTCCGTGGCACTTAGTAAACTTAGGACCATCTCCAACCACTCTGACAGAGCTCCGCAACTTTCTGGGTCTTGGCAACTTCTACCACAGGTTCATGTTGGGATTTTCTCATATCACTTGGCCCTTGAATCACGTCACCAAGGGAGGAACGAAAGTAAAATTCTTTTGTTATGAATCTCAACAGAAGGCATTCAAGAGTTGAAACATTGCCTTTTCTTGGCACTAGTGTTCACATTACCAGACTTGCAATAACCATTTGAGGTCGAGATAGATGCCTCTGTTTATGCTATTGGGGCAGTCCTTACTCAACACAGGCATCCAGTGGCATATCATAGTGAGACACTTTCAGACACAGTCCAAAAGTATCCCACTTATGACAAAGAGATGTATTCCATTGTGTAGGCCTTCCAACAATGGAAACATTACATTTTGGGGAAGGAAACGGTCATCCACACAACCCACCGGCCTTGCAGTTCATATAGACCCAAGGGAAAATGCAGAATGATCACCATGAGAAGTGGTCCATATACCTACAACAGTTCCATTTGAATATCAAGTATAAGAAGGTCAGCACCAATAATGTTACATATTGCCTCAGCTGACCACCGATCATGGTGTTAACCACCATGCTCAAATCTTATGGGCACAAGACTTTTGACTGGCCACTTCTCTACAAAAGCGACCCAGAATTCGGACACACATACCAGACACTCTTGGAGGGTCAACGTGTTCCAGATTTTCACCTCCAGGATGCCCTATTTTTCCACCTAGGTCACCTTTGTGTTCCTTCAAGTAAGTGTGCCAAGATGATTTTGGAATCACACTACAGTCAGGCTGCTGGGCATTTCGGGGTCAAGAAAATGGTGGCGGTACTGCAGAAGTATTTCTATTGGCCGAATCTTCGACAGGATGTCGAGAAGTACATTAGATCATGCACTTCTTGTGCCATTGCCAAACCGACCATCAAGAAGCAAGGCCTCTATACCCCACTATCTACCCTTAATCGACCATGGCAATCCATCTCCATGGATTACATGTCGGGCCTTCCTTCTACTAAGCATGGAAACCACTGTGTTTTTGTGGTCATCGATAAGTTCTCGAAGATGGCCATTATGGTGGCCTGCAAGAAGAATATCACAGCACAATCCACTGCTAAACTCTTCTTTGAATGAGCATGGGTGCACTTTGGGATCCCACAGTCTATCATCTCATATTGGGACAACAGGCTTCTCAATACATTTTGGTCCAGTCTCTGGTTGATTTTGGACGCCAAACTCAATAAGTCCACAACCTTCCATCCCCAAACTAATGGCCAGACAAAGGTTGTCAATAGGATGATCATAACATTATGCGCATGTACAACTCAAAGCATCCACACACATGGGATGAGAGCCTCCCATATGTTTAGCACAGCTATAACCGTGCTCTCCACAGCTCGACTGGCCACAACCCTTTTCAGGTGGGCTTGGGATTCTAGCCACTAAGTCCCATTGATGTGGCCATGCCATTTGCAGCGACTCATGCAGATTTGGCTCATGTCCAATCTGAAACAGATAAGTCAAACAACTTCATTGGGCACATCCAACATATTCACCAGCAGGTCCACGACATTCTGGAGAAATCAAATGTCAAGTACAAGCAGCAACATGATCAACATTTGGCGCCACACATGTTTCATGTGGGAGACAAAGTCTGGTTGCATTTGCAAAAGGAATGCCTTACCAAAGCCTATCGGAAACTCAGACCACTCCGATATAGTCCTTACACCATTACCGAGGTTGTGGGCGGCAATGCATTTGAGCTCAGCATTCCCCCATTCCTTGGTCTGCACCTAGTGTTCAATGTGGACTGCCTTCGGCCATACTTTCCACCATTACTGTACACATCCAACATTGCATAACAACTCACACCCATAGAGTTAAATCCAGATTGCATGATCCGGATTTAAACAGGAATACAACAAATTACAAAGATAACCATAAACACAAAGATGCAGTGGAAATAATACTTCATTTCATTAATGTAAAATACTGAGATATGCTTACAAACATAAAATGGAAATAAACAGCTAGGGTGATGGTAGCTTATCTCCGAGAAGAGATGTGGTGGCTACATGCCTTTGAATTGTGTTATAATGAGGCTCGAAGGCCTATTTATTGTTGAGAAACAATGGAAAACCCTTAACATCCCAAAACCTAACCCTAGAAGATGAAATATCAAATTGTGGGCCCTGTTTGGGTAAATTGGTACATCAATTTGCCGGGGTCGTAACTTTGGCATACGATCTCCGTTTGACGCGTACAATAGCTCATTAGAAAGATACATCCGAGTACTACCACTTTGGGAAGGGCAACATTTGTCCAAGGACCCATGTTTCCCCCAGATTTCCCAAAAAACGTCATTTAGGGCCTCAAAACGGCTCCGGAAGTTCATGACTCGAAAAACTGCTAAAAATAGTAAACTGCGCTACAATTTAGGAAACTGAAAAGAACTAAAAGAGACAGTTGTGGGGGTCCAAATGGGATAGGTGGGTGGCCACCAACATCCACCTGGATCATTGCATGGAACAAGATGCAACTAATTTTATCATGGACACATAGATCAAGCACACTCACCAGCAGAAGATCCAACTGTGTTGAGATTTCAAGGTAGGCCAACTCCTTCACCAGGGCAAGTGGCTCACCAGGGACCAAGTTTAGCAGAAGTTTCCTCATCTCACGGAGGAACTCAACCCAATGTGGACCATTGCTTCCTAAGGGGGGAGGAATGATCCAAGTGGATATTGGTGGCCACCCACCAATTCCACTTGGACCCCCACCATTGTTTCTTTTAGTTTTTCAGTTTCCTTAATTGTAGCACAATTTACTATTTTTAGCAGTTTTTCGGGTCCTGAACTTCCGGAGTCGTTTTGAGGCCCTAAACAAAATGTTTTGGGAAAATTGAGAGATATATTCCCAAAGTTGTAGTCCTTGGATAGATCTTTCTAACTAGGTATTGTGCATGTCAAACGGAGATCATATGCCAAAGTAATGAGCCCGGGAAGCTGATGTACCAATTTACCCAAAACGGGGCCCATAGTTTGGCGCTTCATCTCCTAGGTTTAGGTTTTTGGATGTTTAGGGTTTTCCATTGTTTCTCAATAATAAATAGGCCTTCGAGCCTTATTGTAAGATAGTTCAGAGGCATGTAGCCTCCACATCTCTTCTCAGAGATAAGCTACCATTGCCCTAGCTAGTTTATTTCCATTTCTGTTTGTAAGCATATTTCAATATTTTATAGTAATGAAATGAAGTATTATTTCTGCTACATCTCTTTATGTATGGTTATATATGTAAATTTTTGCGTTTTCGTATAAATACGGATCAATTCTCTAGAACAGAGTGTCGATAGATCAGTCTATTGGGTACCAGCATACAAAGGGTCAGATCGATGGAGTGCTTGACCTGATAGTGTAGGGGTACCCTTGTTGGTGAGGTGAATATTTCCCTGTAATCCTCCATGACCTTGTTCATCTATTTCTACTGTGTGAAGTAGCCCTGTCTAGAGGTCGTGGATGTGGCCACAATCTTCTTATTTCCCTAAGGGTGAATCATAAGGAAGAAAAATCTCCCAGTCTGGGAAATTGATCTTACTACATTGCTTCAAAAAGATCAAAGGCATAGTGGTAGGTGGTGTCAGTAACCAATATAACTGCCCAAAGTAATAATAACAATGTGAGGCCTAGACTCATACACAACATGATGCTTCCACAAGTATGGTTGGCCTAATAGTACATCACAAATTTCAAGAGGAGAAACATCACACAATACCTCATTTGTGAAGGGGTTGATGCTGTAGGGAAGGAAACAATGTTAGCTGACGTAGAGATCTTGAACTTGGTGATGCTACCTGATGGTGTACAATTTTGGGTGTGGTGCGGCTAGTAGGCCCAACCACTTCATGACCTTTATTAAAATGAGGTTCTTTTGGCTTTCGCTGTTGATAATAAACTACAACAAGGAAACCTTTACCCACCTATGTGAGTGGAAGAGTTGATCCCCCTCCTCTGGATCTTCAGGCTCAATATTTTGGATCTTGGTGGTGGCAATGATGGAACTAGGCCCCACATCAATAATCTAATTGCCTTTGTCATTCCTCTTGTCATGTTCTAACTCAGAGTCAGAACATGCATCTGATTCAGAAGCCTTTAGCTTGGCCACCAGTGACTACTTAGCTCAACTCACTTGTTTTTTGGGTGGGGCTCCTATGGAACTCACACCATTTTTCTATGTCGTTCTTTGTATTCGTGGTGTTTTTATTTTCTTGTGGCTTCGACAGGTTGTCCTAGGTTGCCCCTCATTGGATTTGTCCTTCGTTCTGCAATTTGGGGGCACCTTCCCTTTGCTTCAGCTTCGCAGATACAAAGTATCACTTCTTCTATTTAAATTTCTTCTTGATCTTGATAGCATATCGATAGGCAGCGTCAAGATAGGAGATGTCCAGGAACTCCAGGTCATCCTAGATGTACTTGTGTAGACAGTTTCCATACTTGAGTACCAAATGTTTCTTAGAATCCTTGATATCCAACTTCGTGGGATGGGCATGAAAAATATTTGTGAACTCTGGCACATATTGGTCCCTTCCCTGCGACAGCATGGTCCACTTAAAGTATTTATCTTCATATTTCCTAACAAGGTATTATTTTTCCTTGATGGTGTCTCAGAAATAATTCCAAGTGGGTGTGGCTGAAAATAGTGAGGATTCCCTCTTGTCCTTTTGTCCACAGTAGGTTTCCCACCAATCCTTCACAAGGGGGGCGAGGAGTGCAAAAGTAATTTTTTCCCGATTGGAAAGGTCATGAACCAAAAAATATCCTTCCAAAATATTTAAACATATATCTATGACATCTACATTTATATGGCCTTCAAATATGGGGATGTCAAAGTTGACTTGTACCTTAAATGGAGTGACGCCTCCAGAGTGGCTGTTGGATGAATATGTGTCACCTATAGGTAGTTTCCGAAGGATTCGGGCAAAATTTTCCATCATTGCATTCTTTTGTTTCTCAGGGGATCCTTCAAGGAATATTTTCATAGAATATCCTACTCCCTCATATTTATTTTCTTCTACTAAGGGAGGTCGTCGGGGTTTTCAAGACTGGTCTTGCAAAGGTTCAACTAGTTCGAGCCCTAAATCCTTATACCCTAACGTCATTGGGGACATGAAAATAAAAATAGAGAAAGAGAAGACCACTCTGATACCACTAATCCAAACTTATGCAGGAACGCAAGAGAACACATAGATAAACATAAATGCAGACATGCAACAAAAATAAAACTTCATTTCATTAACATCAAAGAACTAAAATATACTTACATACAAAATGGAAATAAAGTAGCTCGGGCGATGGTAGCTTAGCTCTAAGAAGAGATGTGGTGGCTACATTCCTCTAAAATGTGTTACAATGTGGTTGAAGGGACTTTTTATTATTGAACAACAAAGGAAAACCATAAACAACCAAAACCCTAACTTTAGGAGATGGAACACCAAGAGTTTACGGGCCCTGTTGGGGTTAGTTGGACAACCAACTTCCCGAGGTCATATGATTTCTGTTTGGCGCGCACGATACCTTGTTGGAAATACCTCTCTAAGTACTATAAGATTCACGATAATATCGTTCCATAGGCATATGCCTATTATGGACCTAAAAAAAATGCCATTTGGTGGGTAAAAACAACTCCGAAAGTTTAGGACCCAAAAAACTACTAAAAATAGAAAATGTTTTTATAATCAAGGAAACTGAAGAAACTGACTATAGGTCTAGGTGGAATATGCGAGTGGTGACCAATATCCACCCGAATCATCAAATTTGGTCAATGAATCTCTGGTCTCCTTGCCAGGTTCATGAAGGTGATCAGAGAAAACTTCTAGATCTCGTATTGGCTTATGGAAAATTTGATCTTCTATCACTATTGGAGAGGTAGATATGCTCTTGATTGCTACCAATATTTTCTCTTCCTAAGAGGCAGAGGTAGAGACACCAATTATTGTGAGGATTTGAGAATCTTTTGGAGTAACATTCACCAATAGGTTCTTGAACATTCTTGTATACCACTTTCCTGGTTGCTAATTCCTATCTAGCACATAGATTAGTGTATGGGGGGTTCTTAGTGTTAGGGTCCTATAATAATAGGATTCATAATTTTGAATTGACTATGATTAGTCTTGTAATATTGTACATACTTTTTCTTTTTGCAAAATGTTTTCCCATATTAAAAATAAAAAATGTAAAGAGGGTGAAGTCCTAAAAGAAAAATCAAAGGACTAAAAGAAAAGGATCAAAAAGAAAATAAAATATGAACCCCACCAAAAAGAGAGAAAAAAATAGATTCTGAAAGTGATGCAAATTCAAATGCCACTACTTTTTACTTTGCTTTGTAAAATAAGATTGTGTGCAGCTTGTCAAAAATGCCACAATCCATAATGGTCAAAAAGTTTAATCTTGATTCATTCATGCTTTAAATTTCATGCTAATAGATAGAGAATAAAGATCTAGCCAGACTGTTTAATCTTGGCAGATCAGTAGTTAGGTAGAGAATAATAATGAGCTCAACAGTTTAATATGAGCCATTGGAAAGTCATAAGGTTAGAATTAGATAGTTTGCTTACAAAAGAAAAAGAAATAAAGGGTCAGCAAGCTCAAATGCACCTAGCAAATGAAGAAAAAATTCTAGGGTAAACAAAGGGTAGGTAAAAGAGGTATTGGAATGCATAAGGTTGCTATCTCAAATGCACCTTCATCATGCTTAATCCTATTTTTCATGTGTAGGAGGAATTATCAAAGAAAGAGGACATTCACAGAAGTCATATATTACTTTGGGTATTTACCATAAAAAGTTCTATATAATTTTAGGTATGAATACTAAAGCTCATTCACTAATTTCCCCTCATTTCACTAAACCCCTACATGTCTAATTTATTAATTTCCCTTCATTACCCCTTCATTACTTTTCATTCCCTAATATATTTCCCCTCCTAAAAACCCTTATTCCTCTCAAAATCCCCTTCCCCTTTATTAAATCTACTTGATAAAGTTTAATTGAAGACTTATTTTAATTAAATTCAAGCCCCCCACTTCATAATTCCCTGACCCTCACAAAACCTTTGTATAAATTTAATACCCTCGGCATCACTTATCCCCTAGCCTCGCCAATCAAATCCCCGACTCATCCCTCACAACTCCACCATGAAATAACCCTCTGATCACCCACCTCTAGATCCAACAGTCTGCATCCTATATCGTGCGCTCCGAAGTCCAATATTTAACATCTCAAAAGCACGTGAGATTTGCGGTTTTCCCCACCCACCTTTTTGCTACGTGGCAGCCCCACGTTATATCGCGTCCTCGGAAAAAATACCACCAGACCATTTTTTAGTGTGCGATATAATACCTTGCTGCCTCCTCGTGTTTGATGAAACCGCCCATTAACCCCACGCCCAAAATTAACCACTTTTGGTTAAAAAACGAAATAAGCCGCCCTTTTTAAATCCTTTAACTATTATTCTGTTAAAAATTGCCAAAAAGAACCTCTGCCGACTCTGATTCGAAGCAATACAAAGACTGTTTGATGCCATCAGAAAGCCTCCGCTACCCCCAGAGAACCTGTCTGCTTACCAAATATTCATTTTCCAGGTATTCCTGAAGTACCAGAAGGCCTATAATTAAGATTTTCATAGTATTCCTAGTAAAGTTAATCAATTGAACCAAGTTAAAAACCTTACTGACCTAAACTGTTGCATCCAAAACCCTGTTAGCAGACTGTATTCATCTTTCCAGAGTTCCTAAGCCTACTCCTTAAGCTAGATAGTGATTAATTCAATAAAATATACAAATTTATGGCTTCCCAAAGCATTCTGGATGCAAAACCCCTGCAAAATCCTCACCTAGATGTTGGCTACCTCCCATTGGCCGATAGAGATTTCTAGCTCAAAGATACAGCCTCCCCTAACAATCTGTTAAAACTCCACTGCTGGAGCAAAGATAAATTCCTCAACCAGAATGATGACATTCAACTATGGGAATCAAATTTACCCAAATACTTTTTCCCACAGGTATAGCAGTTCCCTGAAATCATCCACCTATGCCAAATATGCTATATCCCAAGTCAAAGAGCCATAGTCTCTCCTAACCAACAAATTTTGTTCACAATGACTGCATGATCAATAAATGAAATGTTGCAAATCTAGCCAAAGCCTAATGAAACCCCATTTTCTATTGAAAACCTGCTTGATTTGTACTCAAAGCTGGACCTTCCTAAGAGATCCCAAGAATTTTAGACTTTCCTCCTAGAAAAGGTCCAAGTTCCTGCAGACAGCCCTCCATATTCTGCCACCATTTTCTTTGAGAGGGCCTGATAGATTGTAACCATGTTGTCATGTATTCTAGGATATACCATTGATGAACATGTAGATGATCCTATACTTGGTTTCCTTTCTATTTTTTTCCCAGGAAAGCCTCCAGCTATAGTTTTCAATTTTGCCCAATTCCTAGCAAACAGAATCCATGATCAATTGATCATATTTCCAGATGAAAGAGTATTCAAATACTCTTTCGTATTATTCCATATGTTTCTATACTTATAGGCAGCAAGGTTTACAGTTAACATCCAAAAATTGGACACTAAGGGCCATCCTAGATCTGTTATCTTTTGGACACCCTTAATCCAAAAATATTCCACTATTTTCAGCTACAAGGAGTTCATTGATTTATTTTTTCACCCAGTGGTTAACATGCTAAGTAGTAGCAATCAACCCAGGGTCAGTGATGAAATAAAGAAAGTTTTACAGTTGTCAAAACAAATCAGAACAAGAGACTAGTATTTATACCAGAACCAAACTGAAATTAGGGTATATAGACTTCAACTCACTCCATATAAGTTGTGCAAATATCTCCCCATGAGGATATTTGCACTCGAACATATCAAGCAGATCATAAATTCAAAGGATTTTAATTTTCTATCAACCAGGAAGAAAACACAGTTTAAAATCAAGAACCAGCTTGGTCCTTTTATATGCAATAATAGGGAGGCTGGAGAGGAAGCAAAGAGATGTTTACAAGAGATGAAGTTCAGTTGATGCACCGAAACGCCTGTGCTAAATCTGCTCCAAACTTCAATCGATTCAAATAGAAAAACTCTGTTTATTTTAGAATGAGGAATATCAAAAATGGAAAAGTCTGGTTACATTAAAATGAAGAACTGAATTCTTGCATTCGTTATACAGTGCGCAGCCCATCGCATAAGAATTACATTTCTGTTTGATACCAACAAAACATTTATAAACATCGACCTTTATCCCAACGCAATTAAAAAATGTGATTGAATATCATTCAATTTAAAACTGGTTTCCTTTCCAATGCCGATATACACCATGAATGTATCTCATCTACGGAGGCATAGGCCTACAAACTTTGTATTACATACCAAAGGAAATTAATCAAACGAACTAAAAGACATTCGGGAAAACACCGATGCGCAACACTTCACACACGCATCAAAGGTCACGCAACATACACAATACCTCTGTTTTTTTTTAAATTATGGACAACGCCAGTTCTCAATTTTTCATTGCCATCTGAATAAAATGAACAACAAATAAATACTAAAGCCAGAACAACGCTGGTTCAACACCCAGCCTCTCGCATCTGAGGCCACAACGAAACAAAAAATAGGGAAAAAAAAAATCTCAACACCTGTTATACAAAACAGAGGCGTGAATTTCCGCCTACGCAATCTTATTAACCTCCTGAAGATTACAGATCCATTTATTTATTGCATCGAAGCTAATCCTACGCTAATAAATCACAACCAAAAATAAAAATCTGCCAACCGAACATCTGTTCCTATATCTCTGTGACAATGCAGGTCACAATTTTTGTATATGCTACCTGATAAAACAACAGAAAGAGAAAAATAAACGCCGATCCCATCTCTTTCTCCTTTCTGATTTTGGCATATCAAGACTTTGACATACAAAAATCACGCTATCGCCCGGATTTTAAGCGGATTCCTTTCAATCCATCTATCCTCCGCCAAATATCAGTTAGATTTTAAATGCAGGTTCAGTGATTGCCCCATTTCCGGTCCAACGCAGCTGCATTTGACACAATCGGCGATCAGAACACCTGTTTATAGCCTGTTGCCGGATTTCAAGCGCTCCTGAATCAAGATCTCCCAGAAGAAACCGGCGTTGATCGCTCCAAGAATCTTTAGTTTGCCATTTATTTCCCTAAATACTCTAACAGCAGATAAGGTGACATAAATTTATTCCAACAGAAGATGCGCCTAACAAATCAACACCAAATAGAAAGATTTTTTTAACTATTACAACAATAACTAACTGAACTTTACCCTACCAGCAACAGCAAGTAAAATACGGTTTTCAAGCCACAACATGTGGGCAATCTCCCACATTGCTGGCCCGTTCCAATGCTCCTGCATCAGACTCCCGAAGAAGAAAAGATTGGTTCTTTAAACTTTCAAGAGTTATGCCATATTTCTGCAATTCAGTTGTTGTTAACCAACTGGAATCTTCGACTGGTTGCTCCTTCCACTTGACAAGATACTGAAAATATGTCTGGCCTCGAGTTTTCTTGAATATTCACTGCTCTAAAATATCTTCAACTTCTTTCTGGAAGGTTTTTGGTACCTGTTCTGCCCAATCCACGGTTTGAACTTCCTCACCTGTAGCTTCAGTCTGCAATTCTGTTTCTGCCTCTCTGAATGGATACAAGTCTGCAATATTAAAAATGGGAGATATTCCGATCCCTTCTGGTAGCTCAATCTCATATGCATTGGCGGAAAACTTCCTTTTGATTTTATATGGCCCTATCTTCTTCAGTTTCAGCTTGTTGTAAGTTTTTGTAGGAAATCTCTCTTTCCTCAAATATGCCATGACTAAATCTCCCACTTGAAATTCTTTTTCTCTTCTTTTCAGATCTGCCTTCTGCTTGTATTTCTTGCTGCTTTCCTGTAGTTTACCTTTAACTTCTTCCTGTAGCTTTTGCATTTGTTCAACAAAATCTTCAGCGCTCGCACTTCTGGTTTCTTGTTTCCCCAAGTCTCTTAGCTCATATACTCCTCTCAGATGCATTCCAAACACAATCTGAAATGGACTCATTCCAGTGCTTCGGTTTGGTGTGTCGTTGTAAGCAAATTCAGCTTGCGCTAATGCCAAATCCCACTGTTTGGGATTTTGATGTACCAAACTTATTAATATATTCCCCAAACTTCTGTTTACAACTTCAGTTTGACCATCCGTTTGAGGATGGTAAGCTGAACTAAAACTGAGCTTAGTTCCCAGTCTCTTCCAAAGTGTCCTCCAGAAATGCCCTACAAATTTAGTGTCTCGGTCTGATACAATACTTACAGGTAAACCATGCAATCTTACAATCTCTGAAAAGAACAAATTTGCTATGTGTGTGGCATCATTAGTCTTTTTACAAGCAATAAAATGAGCCATTTTAGAAAATCTGTCTACAACAACATAAATAGAATCATTTCCTCTCTGAGTTTTTGGTAAACCCAAAACGAAGTCCATACTCACTGCATCCCATGGTCGATCTAGTATGGGCAATGGATGATATAGTCCGGTATTTTGACTCCTCCCTTTGGCATACTGGCATACCCTGCATTTCTCAATAAAATTTTTGACATCAGTTTGCATTTTAGGCCAATAATAAAAAGCATTCACCTGAGCAAAAGTTTTGTCTTGTCCAAAATGACCAGACAATCCCCCACTGTGCTTTTCTTTAATGATGTTCTCTCTCATGGAACATTTTGGGATGCACAATTTGTTGCTTTTAAATAACAGGCCTCCTTGAACAAGGTAATCCATCCATTGACTTCTGTTATGGCTCACTGGATTCTGCACTGCTATGTAGATGTCTTTAAAATCCTCATCGTCTTTGTACATTTCTATCATTTCATCAAAACCTACAACACCCACTTTAAATTCTTGCAAAAGAAAACTTACTCTGCTCAATGCATCCGCTACTTTGTTAGACTTACCACTTTTATGCTTTATTACAAAAGTGAAACTTTGCAGAAATTCCACCCACTTGGCGTGCTTCTGATTTAGCTTTGGCTGGTTATTGATAAACTGCAAAGCATGGTTATCTGAATATAAGATGAACTCCCTCGGTAGCAAGTAATGTCTCCATTTTTTTAATTCCTGCACAATAGCGTAAAATTATTTATCATAAGATGAATATTTTTTCTTTGCATCATTTAACTTCTCACTGAAATATGCTATTGGCCTTTGCTCTTGGCTTAGCACCACACCAACTGCTTCTCCACTTGCACCGGTTTCCACTTGAAAAACTTTCTCGAAATTTGGTAAGGCTAGAATAGACTTTTCTGTTATCTTCCTTTTCAACAGACTGAAACTCCTATCAGCTGCTTCTGTCCATCGAAATGGCTGATTGACCTCCTTGATTGTCTCAAGGATTGGTGCACAAACTTGACTAAATCCCTTTATAAATTTTCGGTAAAAACTAGCAAGTCCATGGAAACTTCTTACCTCAAAGACACTCCTGGGAGTAGGCCAGTCTTTGATTGCTTGTACCTTTTCCAGATCCATTTTCAAACCGTCTCTGGAAATCACAAAACCCAAGTATACCAACTCCTCTTTCATAAAACTACATTTCTTCAGATTGATTAGTAGTTTCTCTTTCTGCAGAGTTTTCAAGACTAACTTCAAGTGTTCCAAATGTTCCTCTTTACTTTTGCTGAAAACTAGAATATCATCAAGGTAAACAACAACAAATTTTCCTGTATACTCTTTCAGAACCTCATTCATTAGTCTCATGAATGTGTTGGGCGCATTAGTGAGCCCAAAAGGCATCACTAACTGCTCATACAATCCACTGTTGGTTTTGAAAGCGGTTTTCCACTCATCGCCTTCCTGAATTCTGATATGATGATACCCGCTTTTCAGATCTATCTTAGTGAAATACCTGGATCCACTCAAACAATCCATTAAATCATCCATTCTGGGCAAAGGAAATCTATACCTGACTGTTATCTTGTTGATAGCTCTGGAATCGGTGCACATGCACCATTCTCCTCCCTTTTTCGGACTAAGCACCATTGGCACAGCACACGGACTCAGACTCTCTCGGAGCAGCCCCTTGTCCATCAGCTCCTGAACCTGTCTTGCAACTTCTGCATTTTCCTGAGGAGTTAATCTATATGCAGCTTTGTTAGGTAGACTTGCTCCTGGTATTAAGTCGATACGGTGACTTATACTTCTAACCGGTGGTAATTCATTTGGCAATTCATCCACAATGATATCCATGTAACTATTTAACACAGATTGAATTTCTTCAGGCATATCATTTAAATTTGTGGAGGTTAAAATTACCTTGGGCCTTCCCACGATAGCGAAATGCACCTCTTCGCTTTTATCAACCTCTTGTAGCAATTCCTTACCACTCACCAACATGATACTCTATTCAGGCAGCTCTTTATCAGCATCATTCTTCACTAGCAGCAACGTATGCTTAACTCCCTCCTTTTCTATGGTGTATGTATTTCTTCTTCCATCATGAATTGCCTTTCGATCAAATTGCCATGGTCTCCCTAATAACAGGTGACATACGTCCATGGGCATTATGTCACATAAAATCACATCTCTGTATGTGCCAATCTGCATTTCCACATTACATTGCTCTATCACGGTGACTTGATGACCCTTCTGAAGCCAAGATACTTTGTACGGTGCAGGATGCGCTTTCTTTGTTAACCCAAGCTTTTCCACCATCTCTGTAGACACAAGATTGTCAGTACTCCCACATCTATGATAACCTACAGCACTTACTTTGATTTGCATGTAGCCTGAACAAGTTCTTCCTTTGCGCAGGTTCCCAATCTCTTTTTCTGATCTCAACAAGTCTTTGAGCAGCAATGATCACCTTCCTCTGGGTCTTTCCTTCTCTACAAGTCGGGGTGGGTTCCGGCTTTGCCTTAGCCACATTTGCACCCCTCTGGCTTGCTGATTTGTTATGAGGACAGTCCCATGACATATGTCCCCGCTCTCCACAAGTATAACACCTAACATCTCTTCCTCGCCCTCTTCCTCTGGGCACGAATCTCCCTCTACTAGATTCATCCATCTGCGGTGATCTGCTGCTTGAACTTCCTGCTTCAAACTGATGTTGTGTTCCTCTAGATCTGGCTGATCCTCTGCCTCTTGTTGAGCTCTTTCCTCTGTTTCTTTGACTCTGTTTCCGCAATAATTTCTCCTCTGCTTTCAAACTTGCTTGATAGGCATCTTCAACAGTTTTCAAACTTAACAGGCTAATCTCATCTTGGATCTCATACCTTAGCCCATTAACATATCTGGCTACTTTC